>JAIUCT010000013.1:3306125-3319418 GCA_021307375.1 Tetraneura akinire | reverse complement strand
CGAAAATTGTTCTTTTACAAACCTTTACAAACGTATTACAAACGAATAGAAGAGTAAAAATCAAAAAATTTTATGTTGGGGGGGCTGGAGAAATGGACGTGAAAAAAACAATATCAAAAGAATTCCAATATTACGTTTAGCTACCTATTACAATATTAAAAATTTCAATTGATATTTATAACTTTTATATCCATACCCTTCAGCTACTATCTTTATCTAAGTAACAGACGATCAAACAATTTTTAAAATAAAAATAAATGTAAAAAAATACAATACAAAAAAAATGAGGAGATAAATTCCCAGGACACTCATTTAATACGACACTGATAAGTGATAATATTATAATATAATGTTTAGTTTAATTTAATAATATAATAAAATTTTACATTTTAACCGCACTGAAAGTATTTAAATAATATGAATTTCTAACGGTTTGTAACAATTTCCCGTGGCGCAGTCGTTAGGTAGGCCAGTTAGGAGTCGTAGGTAGGCAGGAATCCTTACGGACGAAATACATGGCTCACGTAGGGTGGACCAGGTCGAATCCCCGGTAGGGATTATAAAATTTTTGCATTTTTTCCGGCATTTTATATTTTTCAATGAAATCGGTAGTAAATTCAAGGAAGACATCATCATAGAATCAATGAAAAAAATCATTAAATATAGGATATGATTAATTCAATTTAGGCATATTGATGAATGAATTCAATGTCGAAGGAAGTTAATTCAACTATTTAATAATGAAGTAATAAAATTCTTAAAATTTATGAAAATTATAATTAAATTAATTAAAAATTAAATGTGATAATTTAAAGAAATATATATACTTATTTTAATGAATCAATATACTTGGCTCGAAATCGTACCCAAATTTCATTAATTTTATTACGTTTTTCATTAATATTACGGAACTTTTTTCTGGGTGTACATAATATATTTATAATAAAGTACATTAATCTGATTTCTTTTCATCACATCCAGAGTGAATAATCGGCTCGAGTTTGCGCATGTGTATAATATTATAATATGAGTAGGTATATAATATGACGTACAACATAATATATTATTTATAATAATATGACAACCGCGTCCCCGGGTATAATAATAATATTAATAATAATTGTCGTAATAACACAACAATAATGGAAAGTCTGAAGAGTGATATCCAATAATATAATGTACGGACGACTTTCAATATTTCGAGTGTACGGAGTAGATTACTTGCGTAATTGAATTTACCCTTCGTATAATATAACAATTCGACCACTATAATACATATGAATAAAATAGGTATAGAGTTTAATTTAATATATACGACAACATTCGTCAAAACATCGTCGTGTGTCAGGTCGAAAACCAAACCATTGTCCGTAATTTAAAATTTGAATAATATTATATTAATATGATATTATATATCTTCTGTAATTTTTAACGAGGAAATAAAATTAAGTATATTTAAAATCATAATATTTTATGCTAATGTCCAATGGTCCGTGAATGACATGTTGATTTACGATTTTCCTCGGCTCAATAAAATACGTTAAATTTTCACATAATATATATATAAATACATATCGATGATATTAAATCAATTAATTTACGCTTTAATAAACTGTAATCGGCAATCGGACACAGATATAATCATTATACTTACGTAAAATATCCCGAACAAATAAAAAAATTGATAATATTTACGAATGTACCTGATAAGAACAAAAAGTGTATACTCGCAGCATTTAATTATTCCGCGACGTTTTTAATCGACTGTGGATCTACATAATATTATAACTATATACGTCATATAATATACGTATTATTATTCGTAAGTATATTATACACGTATTTAAATTTATTATAATTAGTAGTATAATATACTAATACAATATTATAATATTTATGTCTAACTACCAGAGTGTGTGTAATATATTCGTTAGGTACACAAAACAAAGTAAAGTGCAACGTATAAAAAAAAAATAAATAAATAAATAATAACGTTCAAGGTCTTATAATTTTGTGGGGTTGAAACGGTTTTTTTTTAACATTCTATAATTTTCTTATATCACTCACAAACATTTGACTTTAAGGCTTAAAGGATGATACCAACAGACAATAACAGATAAACGTACGTATAAACCTTAAATTTATAATAAAAATCAATCGTGCGCATAAAAACCTGTCAACTTTTAAGTTTTTAATTCCATCGATTAATGCCTAAATTGTGTGACGATTAAAACTTGATTATATATACGATCGTTGAAATTGTTAACGATGACACGTATATCACTATAAATAAGATATTAATTATATAGGTTATATTATACCTTAATATTATATTAAGGTAAAGTATTAAGTAAAAATTAACGTATACAGT
This sequence comes from Tetraneura akinire, assembly GCA_021307375.1. Classification (NCBI taxonomy): domain Eukaryota; kingdom Metazoa; phylum Arthropoda; class Insecta; order Hemiptera; family Aphididae; genus Tetraneura; species Tetraneura akinire. The sequence goes on along the minus strand of JAIUCT010000013.1, from coordinate 3,317,047 downwards.
ATACACATGCGATCAGTATAAATAATATAATTAATAAATTCATAATAATTATCTGATAATAAAATTGCGTACTGCGATGGTCGTGGGAACCGCAAGAATATAAAATAATAATATTATTATTATTGTAATATGCCGTTGTTGAAGTTTATGGTGCCGAAACTTTTGAATTTGACGTGGTTCGATATTATAATATAATATTTCGTTATAATTATGTTATTCAAATTAATATGGCGAAATAAACTAGGTACAAAAAAAAAAAAAAAAATAATAATAATAATAACTATTTATAATTAAATTTTTATTTTATTTTCATTTTTTATCCTCTGTATGATTTAACGAATTTCAACGGTTTTCATTATATGTTAATAATATGTTATAGTAAAATTAATTTTATTAAACAAACTTTGGAATACACATTAATATATTAGGTATTTAAAATTAAAAACAAACAATCATTTGTCTGAGAGGATAAAACATGTTCGCGAGTATAATAATATATTACTATGCATTAATTAAATTAGTTAAAACATATTTTTATTATCAAAATATGTCATTTAAAATATTATGCAAATTATTAAAAGTTTAACATGCTGTTGTTATAGGACCCTCCTGGATTTGAATTGAAATTATTTTTTTATTCCTGAATAAAGTATGCGTTTAAAATTTAAAATTTTAATCATTACATTTTTTTATATATAATATATTGACCTATACCTATCTGTAATCTTTACATAAAAAAACAAACATAATATTTAATAGTAAATTTTTCTTACGAGTAATTTAAATTTGTTAGGAAAATTTTACTAATTTATAAATTAAGTAGGCATATACAATAGCATTTCGTTGTATTTTTTTAAAGTCGGGAATTTGTATACAAGTATGATATATTATAATAGTATACCTATTATATTACTAATATTATGCAATAATGCATTTTTTCACGTGCTTATTGACCGATTTAGTAGAAATTATATTTCTTTATTGGCAAGGACTTGCATATTATATTGTCGATGTTATTATTACATATTATACAATTAACTGGCAATGACAAATTATTATATTATGTACTTATAAATTCCATAAAAATACATAACATTGTGATAACATAATATCAAATAAATAATTTTATTGTACAATGGCACACAAGTTCAAAATTTGTGTTATGCGTACCAATCGATTTTTAATTTTTAATTTTTTTTAAACTTTTATTATTATTATTTTGATATTATTTTTATGATTATTATATTATGATCATAATAATATTATAGTCGTTACGATTGCGGTTAACACAAAACAATTAGTCAAAGTTTCTTTATTTTTATTTCATTTTTAAACAATACATTTCTCTAACTAGAAAGTATAGAATTGTAAAACACGAGCTGTTATGGTATATAATATATAGCCATATAGGTAATGTTAATAATTAAAAAATAATAAAGTTTAGATTAGTATTGAATATTTAAGATACGTATATTATATAATTTATTTTATAGTTCATAACACGGAGAAATGCAACTGTTGGTTTGATTCAATTTCGTGTTGCAAGTTTATAAAAATTTATGTTAATTTATATATTTGGTATCTACTTGTAAATATTTTGTAACGGGAGCATTGCCATTATTACGTACCGCAAAATGCGAATCGTATATTCGTATCATAAATAATAATTAAATTGATTTTACTTCATAATAATATTAATTGTTAATATTGTTAATTTATGAAATAATATACTTCAGTATGATTATTATGACGTTATTGTCATTATAATAATAGTAATAATAGCAAATAAATATTAATTTGCAAATATTTAACGTATCGCAATCACGCGTGTATACGGAAACATTTGCCTGTATTCAAATCGGAATTGGTATAATAATATTAACAATAATAAATTAATAAATAATAATAATTACCTAGATATATACAAACTATATGTACAGATAATTGGTATACACAATTACCATACATTTGAATATTTTATCATTTTGAGTAAATATATAACAATGTATTCTGGTATTATATAAACTATAAAGTATTAAATTCTAGTGATTTTTTTTATCGTCTATTGTAATTTAGATAAACGAAAAAAATTATTGCATGGCAGATTGGACACATAAGTTTAACGCGTCTAAATTCTGCAGCAGAAAAATCCGTTTTACCTCCAATAATTCAACGATAAAATGCGATTAAAAGTGAAATTTTTTTTATAATATAATAGTAAATTATAATTATTCAATTTATTAATAATATTATTAGTAATATTATTTATTACGTTATTTTCGAGAAATTCGAAATGCTCATAGTTTAGAGAAGGGGCCCCAGAATTATTATAAATAATAATATTATGTATTATATATTTTTCGTATAAAATATAAAAAAAAAAAAAAAAAATACAATATTTCGACCTATATTTATGACACCTATACGTCATCGTTAATATTATCCGTTTATTCCGTTGGTCAATTTATTTCCGAACTAACAAAAACCCTGAAATGGGCAATAGTTTATACCTAATATTATATCTGCGATATTCACAAGTAAAGTGGCTATTAGTAGTTCGTTTGATGGAAATAATATACAAGGTTGATAACTTTTCAGTCGTATTCTCGTATTAAAGATAGTAATTCAAATCACAACTATAATATTTAACGTGTTTAAAAAATATATATATATAAAACGTTTATACTTTTAATTTTTTTACTTGCGTATACAAAAAGTAAACAAATCTGTGTGTATTTCACTACGATGAAATTAGAAAATATACGTCATATTATAACGCCTTATTAAATTATTTATAACGCATAAAACGTTTATATTCAATGATCGAAATGATTGTGTGTTGACTAAAGAAAGTAGAGGGATGGAATTTCCCCCTATTGCCCCCCAATTCGACCATTGTTCATATTAATATTATATTATAATGACGTACCTATATTATGTAAATTTGTGTTCGGCGTATTATGACTCTCGTCATATTCTTATCGTAACTAGTTTTACAACACTTCACTCACGTGCGCCCGTCTTGTCTGTTCCGATACTAATTGTCAATAAATAATTAATAATTAACATATAATTATAATATATTGTATCTATAATACATGGAAAAACAAGTTCCGAACAACTAAAAGATTTATTTAAATTTGAAAATCATTGTCCATTTGAGCGGATTTATTAATTATAGTGTTCGATTCGAACAAAATATAATGACGAAATAAGTTTGGGTTGTTTTTTTTTTTGGATTTATCGTATATTTTTGCAGGCAAGCACAATGTCACGGTGAAAATTATTTGCGAGACCCGAGTAACACAATTATTATTATCTAAAGCCGTGGGTAAATATGTGAAATATACGATCAATAACTATACATATATCAATTACTATACCTAAATTCCAATGAAGGAATATAATATTATGACAAGAGTACCTAATTACTTTAAGTCGAGCGCATTTACTGTTAGGTAAATAATTATTAGATTGACAAAACGTTTACTCGTAAAAGGAGTTAATCTATGTTAGCCGACATTTTACGTTAATTAACTAAATGTGGTAATAATAATTATTATTGGTATGGTTTAAACCTTTTTCTTAAAAATTACCCTTTTTCATTTTTGTTGCCGATAATGTACCTATGTTTTGATTTTCGCTTGTATAGATTAGAATATTAGCTAAAAATTACTGATGTGTATTAATTATTATAATAATGTATTTTATGCAATATATACAATTTCTATATTGAAATAATTATTGATATAAATACCTACTTTAACTGGGTATTGGAGGCAGTGTATAATAATTGAATTTTTAATAAACTTCCAATAATTGAAATATTTTATCATTATTATATATTATATATTAATGTAAAACATATTATTATTAATGTTATTTTGAATTATTATTATATTATGCATTGGTAATATTAATAACTATATCATACAATATTATTTATTACTAAGATAATTTGATCATACTTCAAATTGACAAAATAAATTGTTGTAAATAATATTAACTATCTATACCTATAAATTTATATTTCATAATTCATATTATATATAAATATTTAATATATATTTAATATATATTTAATATATATTAACATACAATATACCTATATATATAGCCTATATAATAAATAACCGAATCAATATCAAATAATATGCAAATGAATATTTAAATTATTGTTTGCATTGAATCTTGCCTCTCAATATAAATTACTGAATAAACGTTCAAATTTATTCTGTCTAGTACTTATAGGTATATTATTTAAAATTCTGTATCTATATAGAAAATTAATTATTTAATAATTGTTAAGGATTTATGGAATATCAGTTTTGGGTGGAGCTAAATCTAAATCCGAAATCTAAGATTTGAGTCCTCAATATACTTAAGCAAATACTATAAACTTGGTATTTGACTTAAGTTTTAGTACTTAGTACACAAAGATTATTTTATAGTTATATTTTTTTACATTTTTTTTAAATTTATATTATTGGTCAACAATAGATACTGACAAATTCCTAGGTAGGTATATTAAATAATAATTCTAACATATTATGTATTTATATGTAAATCTAAAATAATTTATAAACATAATCTAATAAACTAATAAACTAATATTTTATATACAAATATGATTATTTTTTTTATTGTACAGTAAATAAGTAAATTTGTATTAATCTCAAGAAATTTTCACATATGCGATAGGCCCCATATTATCAAGTTATAAATCTTCTAAAATCCAATTTATGTTTCTTCGTCTCATCATATTAGTCTTTTCATATGTTGCACATCAATTTTTTATGCTCAGGATGACCGAAAATGTCAATCGTCAAGTAAAAAAAAAAAAAAAAAAAAAAAATAAAATTTAAAAATAAACAACGAGTACATTCATATCCTAATCCTTTAGCGTCCCTTTAGTATATTTTCAAAGCCTTTATAGTCTAAATATAATGGTGTTGTGTCGTGATCTCCTATTGTCCTCTAGTTATTTACGTTTAAAAAATCAAGTGTACATACACAGTATATGTGTACTGTAATTGGATGGGTTCTCTCTATTGTATGTATATACAATACAGGGTGTCTCACCAGGTTTGTACACCCCAATTAACTTTTGATTTATTACATATTTTTAAAATCTGATTTTTGAAACTTATTTATGTATACGTATATACAAATCACATTTTTCATTATTATAATTTTTTTTTAAAGTAGTAGGTACCTACTTAAAACCAAAAGAAAAAAAAGAAAATCTTTCATATTAATTAAAATTACAAAATGGCCAAATTTGTAGTCTTGATTTTTCTAAAATTTCTAAAATTTAATTGAAAAAAAAAAATTGGCTAATTAAACGGAAAGTAATGTATACGTATATCAGCACTATCTGCAAATGGTTGGCGAACGTCACATTTTGATCGTTTCGTGGCGATTCCGCTTTCAATTAATTATTGTTATCATATTAAAATGTTACATTATTATTTATCTATTAAAAAATACTTACAATAAACGTGGACTGATACACTTTGAATAAAAACATTATGTTTGTTATGAGACAGATATGAAACGCTGCAGTTTATATGGAATATAAATTGATTATAAAATATGGAATTTACTTAAATTTAAAAAATTAACAACTAAGTAAATACTTTATAGAAATGAATAATTCAATTATGAAACTTTTTAGAAAAATAAAATCTATTAATTGGCCATCTCGGAATTTTAATGATTATGAAAACACAAAACTTTTATGTTATTATTTTGGTAAAAAAAAAAATATATATATAATAATGAAAAATGTGACTGGAATATACATATAAATAAATTATTGCAAACATCAGATTTTAAAAATATTTAATAGATCAAAAGTTAATTGGGGTGGACAAACCTGGTGAGACACCCTGTATATTATATATATTATATATATACACATTAACACATCCTGTTAGTGTATTGTTTGATACCAGAATGTCGACAAAAATATATTTATATATATATAATAAAAACAGAGAAACATAATTCCTTCGTACCTTTTTTCGGACCTCGAACGTTGGCCAACTATACATATAGTTGGGATTATTTTGCAGTACCTGCTATATGTGCCTCGTGAGGGATATAAACTATAGACATAGAGTAATATTAATTTTTCACTCGTTAGTCGTCACCAACGTATAAAATTAAAAATTTACTTTAATCTATTTATATATATATATATATATATAGGTAACGATTTCAAATATTTTAAATTTATATAAATATTTACTCTCATATTGCTTTATATTCTAAGTGTACGACGCGTATATACATTATTAGTTATATAATAACACGCAGTGTCGTTGATGTTATATCGCGATACCTCATATTATAAATGCGTACGAGTATAATACATATATAAATATATATATATGAGGGGTCGAATTTAAATAATGTTAATAATGTTATAGAGACGACGATGACAACGACGACGTTTAAATGGGTTGCGTAACTGACGTTATTAGACTTAATGCGGGGCGTCCGTGAACGAACCGCGAGAGAAGAGTATATTATAATAATAATATAACCGCCGCAGAATCATCATCATCCCCGAGAGCGCGTGCGGTAAATCTAGTCCGACAAGGGCTCTTATACATGACCGCTTCCCGGCTCCCGTATATATACTTGGTATATGGTAATAATATATTATATAATATATGGTATGGTGCGCAAATGTTAATTCACTTAATATTATAATATTCACATAGTCAGCGACTAAAAGAGTTATATATTTTAATGCGGTTTTCTTAAATTTAAATTTTAGTTAGGTAGGTATATATTATATACGAATGTCATATTTTATACCGCTATAAATACATTTATATATATTAAACCGATTGGGTAACGTACGAGTATTTTATTGTATTTTTTAAGTCGATTTACGAATAAACATATACCTTACACTAGTATAAATATAAAATATGTTATATTCTTAACGTATTTATGGTGTTAATAGATGTATTATAATTTATAATAATATGTATATGTTTGTAGTATTCTTGAGTTTAACGAACATTTTAAAATATATATTGTATATACATAAAATAAAAATCAGAATAATATTACGAAAAAGCAAAAATCGTGAATTGAGCAAACAAAATATTTTATACCTATATCTGAAGCACTTAACGAAGTGGCGATTTTTAAACAATATTTTGGGGGAAGAATTTAAAATTTAGGAGATTGTATAATAACGTAATAATAATTAAAATATTATGTATTTAACTTTTCTATATAATATATACTTTTAATTACAATTATCATTGGTTGAAAAGGGGGGGGGGGTACAATCTTGGATTTCTCTATAAAACCTTTAATGGGTAATGGGCATACTCGAGAAACGTTTCGTCTGAATCGCTTATAATATATTATAATAAATTATATTATTATATTTGCAATAGCTATATAATAGTTATTGTGGATGCAATAAAATTATATTATACCTATAATATGCATGTACATGTGACCCTAAAACAATTTAAAAAAAAGAGCTATTTATTATATTATTATTAATGTGATAAAATCGTAACAATTTTATATATGTGTTTTTATAATCCTAAATATACAGTAATTATATTATGTTATAAATAGTATTAACATTTCAATAAATTTAGTTTCGGTTTTTTGACTGATAAAGTGATAATATTAGGTATCATATTAAGTTGTCCCTTAATTCTATAGAATTAGACAATAATTTGCTCAATTTATGAAATGAACAAGTTTTATTTTTTGTGTAGTTTATGAATTGAACCTAAAAAGACCGGATCATTTTAAGAACTGTTCATTCATACTATTCATTTTTTGTTTTGAATGTCCAATTCATAATGTAGGTAAAAATAATGATGACTTGATATTATATCACGTAATGAATATTATTTAGATGTTAATTTCATCAATTGAGCATAAAGCTGCCCAATTCATTAGTTGAACAATTTCATAATTGGGATTTGGGTGTGACGCATATTTGTATGTAATTACATCTTTTATCATCTGTAATCATTATATAGATAATTTTCACCATTAATTTATTGATTTTCCTTCGCGTTCAAATTTTTTTCGATTTAATATTTAAATATTGTAACTTAACCTAACCTTATGATATTTTTGTGCTTTAATTAATACAATATTAATTACGAAATATTCAACTATTTGTTAATTAATTTTCACCAGTAAATAATAATTATTTATAATCTGTAATAACGTTACAGATTGTACAGTATATTTTCTTATTTTTGGTTTTTTTTTTTAAATGTCTATTTAGAAAAATACCATATTAAATCGATCTTAATTGGTTAATAGGTGAATAGGCTCGTTGAATTGTTTATAAAACGTAATACTATCATTAAAAACACACTAAATATTATGCACAGTAAGATTGTTTTTACATTATATAAAAATGAAATTTATAGAACAAACATGATAACAATAATATAATCGGTCTTGGAATCTGTTCAATAGGTTATCGCTCGTACATTATTTTTCAACAGTCAGAACTCAGAATATAATAATTTTATTCCTGTATAGTGTACTCATACACTAATCCCGTCATATCATAGAATCAGGAAACATAACCAAACCGTCCAATAGTGTTGCTCGTGATAGTATGTTGAATATTTTTGTTGTTTATATGTTAAAATCGCTGTAATGCCATATTATATTGTAATTTTATTATATTATTATATTGTCTGTATAGATACTACAGTATCGTGTATTATTTATTAATCCGATGGATTTTTAATATAATTATTATACGACAAACAATAACGATTAAAAACGAAATAATAATAATAATAAAAAAAAAAAAATACAATAAAAAATTACAATCGTAAAATATAAATCAAGTATAAAAAATTCATTGAGTTTATATTTTTTGACGAGTGATCTTTAATTAAAAATAAATCTCGTCAATGATAAAGACCCCGGGAAAAATAAATGTAGGTATATAATATAATATATTTTATGAAATTACGAATGTTATTATTATTATTATTATTATTATTATTGTTATTATTTATTATATTATATACTCGTATATTTTCTTATTTTCTTATTAGAGGTACATCGCAAAAATCTGCAGACGCGCTCATTTATATCCTTATGCTACCTCATACTGACCTGACCGTCGCGTCTGCCATAATGACATCATTTCATGTGACGCGATAATAATTCGAGTTATTGTTTCCAAATTGATAAATCAATTCGAGGCACATTAATTTACGAATTTACGATCGTTTAATATTGTTATGAATAATCGAGTTACAACCGACCCCAATAATAAATTCGACGAAGGTACCTATACATAATAATATAGACGCGGCAGGGGAAGGGAAAATATTATTATAATTAAGTTATGTTGATATTATATTTTTAGTGAAACGTCTATTATTTACAACGTTATTATATTATATTTAATAATAATAAAAAATAAAATCGCGATTGTGTGCTAAAGTAAACAACAAAAATTAACGTATTATCGTTTTGTCTGAAATTTCATTCGGCATTAGATTACCTATAGGTTGTTATAAATCGAGAGAACTCGCGTCATATGCTATCTATATACTTGTATTTTGATCGCGTTATATGTTATATCTTATCTATCTATACTTTTCGGTCAGGTTAATAATATTTTTATTGAAATTGTTTTAAAACATTTCCAGCAAATTTGTGTGACGTGTGTATAATGTATATATTAATTAGGTAATTAAAAACAACAATAACAATAAAAATAATGATGATATTATATCTATTATATTGACAATAAGTTAAACTATTTCATCAAATTCATTATTATACAATAATTAACCGTTCAATTGAATATTACGTTAAATGACAAGTTAAAGTGAATAATTTGGAACATTTAAATAAAAAATATCCTAGAAAATATCTTAAAAAATATCTAATCGAAAGGTAGATAACATATTATAACGCGATCAAAGTACAGGTAATAGACAGTATAAGACACAAGTTACAAATTGAGAAAATTAAATTAAAAGAAAATATAATTCATATTGAGAGAACTAACTAGATATTCCTGTATCGTATTTTTCAAATTTCCATTTGACATTATTTTAAAAACAATCTTTCAATTTTGAAGACATTAAAAAAAGTTTAGTGGTCCAATGTATTATACTTTTGAAGATAAGAACAAATTATATTTAACGTATTTTAATGCATTATAATTAGATAGGCACCTGGTGGTTTTTCTAATTCTAATTTGTATTTATGTATATCAGGTATATAAATATAACTCAACAGAAACATTATACAAGTGTATATTTTTTTTTTTTATTACTTTGCTTTTTCTATATTTATAATTTTATAAAATATTTATGTAAAAAAAATATAAGTGCATTTTTTAGAGCATATTTGTAATTTTTTAAGCGCATACGTGCATACATATTTAGAACTTTTTTAGTGCATTAAGTTCCGAACCCTACAGTTATAATATTATGTGATGAACAAAATGTTGATGTGACGTCTTCAATATTTGTTCTTTTGGAAACGCGATATTCTGTCACTTTGTTCTATAAACTTAAAATATAATAATATACGATGTGTATGAATATTATATAAGAGTATATAAAAAAATATAGACGCGACTACGCGATATAAATAAAACTAACAATTAGATCAACATAAGATTTTATATACACGTAAATATATTATAAGTACAATAACACTGTGTGCATATTATTGTCAGTGGCGTAGCCAGAAATGTGTGAAGGGAGGAGGTTATTAAATAAATATTCATATACATATACAGTTTTAAAATACACCTTTACCATATAATATAAAGTCAAGGTGGATGAATCCTTAACCCCCCTGGCTACGCCACTTATTATTATTATTATTATTATTATTATTATTATTATTATTATTATTATTATTATTATTATTAT
>JAIUCT010000013.1:3272314-3294470 GCA_021307375.1 Tetraneura akinire | reverse complement strand
TATTATTATTATTATTATTATTATTATTATTATTATTATTATTATTACTATACTCGTACATCGTATATACGTATACCATATTATTGTCGTCGAACATTTGATTATCGTTTAATTACTTTTTCTTTTTCTTTTTTTTTCGAAATTTCCTCTTTTATCTCAATTTTCCCACGAACCTCCATATCCAATCTATATACGTTATGAATGTGCGTCTGCATATTATGCGTTATTGCATTCACGCACGTGCTATACGCTGTAATGTTATGTGTATTTATTTTTGCTTCCTTCCATCGTTTCATCCGACCAATATTCGCGGTCATAACGCGTCCAAAACAATACGTCGTAAAAACGTTTACAGAAAAAAAATATAAAATAAAAACTCACCATATATCCCGTCCCGCTAATAATATTATACTTACGAGTATTTATGTGTGTATATGTAACGCATATTATTATATATAGGTTATACCTATCGAGATTTGCGGTCCGGACATAACTACAATCGTATATAATTAAAAAAAAAGTAAAAAGATATATATTATATATTACATGTACGATAGTGAATAATATAACATCACAACCAAAACACTATGACGATGACCGTGACCTGTCGCAGAGTTTATCGCACACGTTTCGTACGTACCTATATAACAATTTGTTCGAATAAGTGTCTTTGACGCGAAGCAAAGGAATATTTTTTATATTCATGTGTTACGAAAGGGAATATTGCTGTTTTAAATCATATTTTTTTATCGTGATACGAATATACGATATATATACATAAAATTACGGTTTTTGTTGTTAAGAAATTCTCGCGATGTTATTATACCTGCAGCTACGTCCTTTTTTTGGGTATCGCGCGCGTCCTGGTTTAAACCAAACCTATGGTTACGGAAACCAAAAGTATGTACATGCCCGCCTCGGGTGTTCGGACGAAATTCCGGTAAAAAATAGGATTATAATATTATCATAATGCAGCACGAAGAAAACGTAAAAACAATATGATATTATTAAAACCATTTCTGAAACTTTTGACACGGTGTTGTATAACGGAATAATATTATTAATCGTTGTAATCGAATGGCGTTAGAATAATTTAACGAGCGTTTCTTCGTTAGCTGGGCGTTTGAAAAAGCGTTCACCGAAAATCCATTAAGTTGATAATTTGAATCGAAACGTACGCTTACTGGTATTATTTTCGCGACATTCATCCGCGCGGTTCATGACAATGGTTTAATATTTTAATAATTACTATCGCCGGAAACGACATTATAATTTCGATTATTGAACATTCGAATACGATGAGGGTAAAATTAAATTGGCAAATTTTTCTTGTTATTTTCTACGATTTCAATATTTTTTCAATTTGTATAAACGACGATTTTATATGAGAAACGGTTAGGTTATAGGTATAGCGTATACTCGTATAATAATATAGAGGATAATATAATATTCCTAGTTTTCACAACGATGTTCAACTATAAGATACAATGAAAAAAAAACAGGGATGTTTTTTTCTTGCAGACTACACGAAGGATACCGAATAAATGTTATCACGATTATCATTTATTTTCTTCTCCGACAATTTCAAAAAATACATAGCGAATTGTAATGTTGCCAACGGTAACGAATCTTTTCGGCGTTTTTAAAAGTTTAAAACCGTTTCTTAAAAAATAAATAAACATCGTCGCAGTCGTCCCCCGAGTGCCATTCAAGGGCAATATCATCATACAAACCATAGACAATGTAACACAGTTATACTATACAGAGCATAAGTATTTGCTGAAAAACTAAGAAAACGTGACCGGATAATGGTCGCATTAATGCATTATAATAATTACGAACAAATAATAATACGATTGTTGACGGACGGGACGAGATAAGAACGTAGAGAAGGACCCCATGAGGCATTTATAATTTCTTCAACTTATATAGAATTGTTCTGTGCACAGCGATGATAATATGCCATTTATTTCGATTATAATATCATTATATTATTACGATTAAATGAAAAAATAACAATTATGCTTATTGACTATATACGGCTATCTCTAGTTGGACTGCATATATCATATACTATATACTTATATATTATATACAACTCGTTCCGGAATCGGCTGCAAACGACAACAACGGTATCGATATAATGAGAGACAGACTGACAGAGACAGGGAGGGAGGGTCGTCGTCATCGTAAATATTTCAATAATGTTTAACAAGGGTTCATCGTTAGGCATTCCGTTTTATCGATAATCATGTCTCCGCAACGACCGTATTTATTATTACGTACATGAAGAACATTTTATTATTCTTATATCGTTGTTAATTCCAAAATTTTGTCCAGGGTCGTTTTTTTAAATGAACCCTCTGTATCCTCCAGTACAGTGAGCAGTGAGTATATTATTGTGTATGGTTGTTTTTATACGTTTGTGCGCATGCGCGTCTCACAGTCGTCGTGTGGAATGATGTAAAATAAAAAGAGAAAAACCAAAATATATAAATATTTTGTTTTTTTTCTATTTTTATCAATAGATAGTACCTAAATAACATAGGTATATTATAATGTACACATGATATTGATATTATGATATATAATATTTTGTGGTAAGAAGGAAAAAACAAGGCCGACAATAAGCGTCTGAAGGCGCGTGTCTACACGAATTTCCCCTCGCGAATTTATTACTGTTATTCCAAAGCAAAGGTCGTTGAATTTAAAAAATATAAAAAAGTAATATATCATCACAAGTTTCCCAATAAAAATTCGTACATTTTGAATGCTGAATGGAATATAAAAAAGCAAATATTTCCACTGAGATTACTTGGATTTATTAGTAGCTTTTAAAATAACGAGATTCAATAGAAATAATAAAAGTTCAAACTTACCAAATTTATTAAAATAAAACTTTCTCTGGTATCAAAACTTTTACGGTTAGATTAAGAATTAAGAAAAAAAAATCGAATACGTCTTGGTACACGTGGTTTTTTTTTATTACAAAATAAAATATAATCTGATTTATTTGATATTCAACTGAATATTTATGAAATATATACTATAATAGGTACCTATAGGTATGTGCACTTTGTATTTTATTTATTATTTTTTTGTAATATTAATTAACTCTTTACTTCTTTAGTTTTTAATTGACCAAAAAATACAATGTTATCGATGTAAGCTATTAAGATAAATTTTCATCATTATAGCCTGTATAGAATATTGTTATTCGTTTAATATGTATATACACATATGTTAGAACCTGTAGAATTTTTAAAATATGTATTTACATTTTTAATTAGTTAAAATATAGAATAAAAAGTACTGTAATTAATTTAACCAACAAATATTTATTTATAGCTAGTGAATCATATTTAAATTATTAGTCTCATCATCTGAATGTTATACAATTATCTGGAAGATTATTTTAATTAAATCTAGTATTGATTCAAATTCAATGGATTATGTGTTACCAATTTAAAGTATTTAATTAAATTATTATTTTACACTACATTATGTTGTTATGTATAAATCAAAGTAAGTAAGTTTTATATGTATTTGTTTCTGAAGTATTAATGGTTATTCTTTAAACCAGTTAATTTAAAAATTAATATTGTATAATTATTGAACTTGCTATATTATGACGTATATTAGTCACCTTAATTGAAAAAATGCAATTTGTATTTCTTTGGAAATATATGATATATATTATATATAATTTACTAAATAAATATTTATAGTAAAATATGCGTTATACTCAGTGTTTGATTTGGAGAAAAAGAACAAAGGGGACTATCAGACTTTCAAAAAAAATAGCGTCCCCCCTAATATGCTTAAGTACATGTAATATCATAGGGGATTTAATAATTAGTAGGGGTATTACGCTCAATAAAATAAAAAATAGAAGAGGTACTCCATCCCCCCGCGTCCCCCCCCCAAATCAAGCACTGGTTATACTACATGAAAATACAATATATAAAAGTATAATATTATTATTAAAAACTAGAATCTATTAAACTAATAATTCGTTTGCGCGTCAAATTAGGTATAACATTTCAAAACTAAATAAATTATTTGTTTTATTTTTATAAAACATACAATGTCAATGGAAATGAAAATAAGGAAACGTAAAGGTATAGATATGATTTGTAGGTACAACTACTATTATACTGGTTGGTTTAGGTTTTAAAAAACGAGTTTCGTGAAACCTTTTCTTTGAAAATTAATAATATTATCTATTCTATATCGTGAGTTGGTATATTTTAACACATCAAATGTATGTCACAGTTAAACTCGAACATCGCAGGAGACTAGTCACCTATTGAAAAATTAGTACGTTTATGAAGACGGTTTAAATTGATAAAACGACAGTACGACGTATTATACCGTTATCGAATATAAATAAGCTAAAATATTTCATACTCTTTCAATGTTTTTCTTCTGATCACCCTATGTCACTATATATAATAAATATTAAATATAAGTCAAATTAATCAAATTAACTGGTTCCATGTTGTCGTATTTAGATGATATTATACGTAAATCAATTCAATATTGATTCGATTTATTATTATTGTTATATACATATTATTATTAGTACCTAACCATTATATTTTATACAACGAAATCGAACGATAAACACTATAATGTAATGATTTTTTTTCTACGTACCTACGCACATATTCTCATAATATTATATGGTATTGCACTATAACTAACTAATAACACTCGAGAAATGTAACGGTTTTTAATCAACTGCAAACGCGAATAGAGAGAATAGACTTGGACGTAATTTATAATATTATTTAATACATGTGTTATATAGTAGCAGTTGACGTAATGTCGTACCACTGCAACCTGACGGCCTTCCGTACACACACACACACACTAAATTATAATAATAGCATAGCTCGCAAGCCCCGTACGTCTATTATCGTATACCGGAGCAATAATTTTGAATGCATTTAACTGCATCGCATATTAGATGCAATTCTTCTGCACATTTCAATATTGTTCCGAGACCCGATTACTACACGTTATAACACAACAACAATATAAAAATAGCAATAACAAATTTACATTGTGTTTTGTCCACGATTATAATATTATAATAATAATTAAAATACGCGGCATCGCCACATGGCACGCGTACACGCACCGCATATGAATAATAATAATATCGCTCCGAATACAACCGAAAATAGTCAGTATCGTATACAGAGCGAGAACAAAATGAAAAAAATAATAATATAATAAACGACAAGAAAAACCGGTGTAAACCATCGTATTGTACCTAGGTATAAATGTATAGAAATTCAAAATGTGCACCTATATAGTCTATACACATGACGTGTATAATTAAGCGAGCACACACGCGATCCGGATGGGTGTATGACAAACGGATACGATCAGAGGTCGAACGGGAGAGGGAAATAATAATAATAAAAAAATATATAATAATATTATAATATGCACGAAATAATAACAGTCGAAAATTATGAAAAATTACATACGAGTACGTTAGTCAGTTTTGTCCCCCCGTAATGGATATACATTATAATTATCATGATATTATATTTTATATGTAGCATATTTGATTCCTGTTCGAATTCATGCGTCGCGCAAACAGAAGAGAAGAAGACGAAGAAGAAGACAATAATTTGTTTAACCCTCGAAAACGAAACGCGTTTTATTACGTTAGTTTCGCGAAAAAGGCGACGAGATTAAAATTTGTCGTTACATAATTATTATTACATACTGAACTTGAACATAATAATATTCAATGCGCAGAATTATTTTATAGTAACACAAAATATTAAGCGAGACCAATTTCGATTTCCAATTTAATTCAAAAACTAATTAGTTTAATCGAACTGGTCGTCTAATTGTTTGCTTCATATTATATATAGCAAAATTTGTTTTTCGACTGGATATACTACTTCTCGAATTGGTGGTTCTGACTCAAATTAAACATGACGTTTCGATGGAATAAATCCCCATAGAAAATACGGAAACGAGGGTAAACTGTTGTTGAACATCTCGAGAATCATAATTCCTCTAAAGGGTCTGTCGGCTAATTTTAAGCTGACATTAACATCGCGGCGTCGTTCATTTATTCAAAATCATTTATAATTAGTTCGCTGTATTATATTGTGTTTCATACGGTATGACTTTAAATAATGGTAAATATTAAAATTGGCACGTACCTTTTTATATACTCGTAATATAATAAATTGCATTATGTTCAAAACTGATTGCTAATTAATTATTTAAACGAATAATAATTAAAATAATACAATAAAAAATAATGAAAAAATAGAAAATTACAACCAGACGTATCTGTGAAGACTTAGGTTCAGTATTAATTTGATTAGGACGAAAAGAAAGCTAAATAAAACGGGGGTAATAAACGCTGTTTTACTTAGTAGTTGTCGCGAGAACACGTCGTGTGGTCGACACGAACAGTTCTAGAAGTGCTCGTCGAGTTTACTAACCAAAATACTTTATAAACTTTGATAAAATTACATTTCAAAGATTCCTACGCCGCGTCTATCCTGAATATTATATTATTGAACTTATAAACTACTTGAAGGAAGGGTCGTCGACTTTACTGCGGAAAGTGTAAAATATAATATATATATAATACTTCTAATATTATAATGTTCTTATGAAATATCGTAAATTGAAATGCGTGTTTCTCTCGAAAATGACAAAATAAAGTATAATTATAACGCGAATATAAAACGAATATTAATATTAATATGTTACTCGGCAATACGATAATTTGCGCAATATTATTATTGTAACATAAATATATGATTCGTTTGAGGAATTAACGCGTAAAAGCAAAACGTCCATAGCGATGATGGATGTATAATAATAATAATAATACGTTAAATGTAATTTAAATTACGAATATAAGAAAGATTTTAACTAACGCACAACAGAACTACTAACAGAAGTAAACGCGTACGGTAATTACTACAAGTTTGAAAATTTACGAACGCCCTAATTGAACGTGGCAATTCTTTAATTATTTATAACGTATTTGAATAATTTCATTCACTGTAAATTATACGTTTTTTTTTTTTTTTTTTTTGCTCTCAAACTGCAAGGTCACATCGCGTATCGAGTTCTATACAGACGAACAAAGTGACTGAGTACACGTGAATAAACAAATATTACGATTTAGAAATACGCGTGTAATACAATGACAAGCCGTATTTTAATCTTCTCTCTCTCGAGTCTGCTGAAGATAAGAAACCTAAAACCGTGTAATACCGAAATAACGTGTATACAATAATTATTATTTATGAATTCAGACGATATAAATTAAAAATAATATAATATTTAAGGCCACAATGTTTCTGAGTAATTAAAATGAATTAGTAAAAAACAAAAAAAAAAAAAAAGTGGTTATAAACGGGACCATTAAATTTTTAAAATAATAAACAACTAATAATGACAAATTGCTTGTCATTATTATCAGGTATAACGGTTCTGCAATAGAATATTATATTACTTTCGTCGAATGTCTATATTACGATCGGTTTAACAGCAGAAGATTTATATATATATAAAAACAGGTGAATACGTTAAAAACCATTATAAGTGGGAATAACGATTAAAAAATTATTTGAAATTCTTGGGTTACGCAATATAGTAAATTATAATTATGACAATTAATATATAATAATAATAGGAATAGAAATGCTCGTGTATTATGCAATAATTACGCAATTTAATATTAAGAAAATTTCAAGTAGATTGTAAATTATTATAATTATTATTATTAATATTATGTTATAAAATACAATCTTTTTGAAAATATAATACCTACACAACTTTATTTGTTTAATGGAACGTTCACGAAACAACGGCACAATAATAATAATAATAATAATAATTTTAATTAAAGTAACAATAAAACTGTTCTCATTAAAATATTATCACAGTCTAAAAGTGAATTGTTCCGTTTTATATTATATATATATATAAAAAAAAATTTCCCTTATTTTCTTTCCCCGCCTTTGAAAATCGTATCTTCAGTTTCCGGGAACTCATTAAATTTTTCCGCAATGGTAATTTATTTCCGTACGTCTTATTTCGTTTTTCATTTGACGTTTAGTCTTAAATACGTTCTTTCATGGTAACGGATAATACGCACGCGTTTCCAATAGCAACGAAAATGCGACTAATGAAATTTAAATAATTTGCCGCGTAAACACAAAAATCGCCTTTATTTTTTTCTCATTTCAACTGTTGTTTAATTGATTATTATTATTTATTACTCACTTGAACTCTACATAATATTTAGTAGTTCGATATTTATGTATCGTATCTTTTTTTTTTCTTTTTTTTTTTTCATTCAAAATCATGATTCACTATAACGTGCTATTGATTTATTATAATAATATACGATTCAGATTTTCCAAGGGAAGAACTTCGAACCATACGAAACAAAATGTAATATTATACGAGTATAGTATACAATAATAATAAATCACGGTGAACGTTTTCTGAGCTCTGCAGGAAAAATGTTAGTTTTTATATAATGCGTGTAATGATGTTGGTATTGTTCTCGGTACGAATTCGCGTCAAATAACGAGACAAATTATTGCAGCCGAATTAATATTACGATTTATTATCATTATTATCTGAGGACAATAAATAAATTGTTTTCGTTATAACGAATACTATAACATCGCGCATGCGTGTAAAATGTATACTGTGCAATACGATATCGGACATGCGAGTATATCTACGTACATAGTATAATATTATTATTATTATAACATATTATGCATATCGGAAAAAAACGAAAGTCCATCTGCAGTTATACAATATACGAGTATTTAGTTGGAATAATTTTGAATGCGATCGTAATACAAGGCGACGGTTACAATAATACCGTACGGTAAAAATGATAAATCATAATAGCCACGCTATCGGGTGTATGCTTTCAGGCTGGACGTATTTATAACAATATAATATACCGTGTGATTTGAAATATTTTGACGGTATTTTTTTCGGTTCCTTCTTCCGAATATTTCAATAATATTATCCGTACGAAATATTTTAATAAATAATACGAGACGTAATAACGATAATATTAATAATATTTCCACCGCGACCGCAGTTACATACGGATATATTATCATTATATGAAAAATTAAAAATCTTCCGGTTATCATGAATTTCGATTGGTCATTGGTACTAAATCTCAAAGATGCTCTTATTCCTCTGTGATCGATCGAAATTCCACATTATTTACTCTATTTTCTTCGGCCTTTTCCTTCCGAAACAACGTGCATCATATATACATAAGTATATCGTCGTGGTGACAAAATATAATCGTTTCCGGTAGATTTTCGTGTCAAACTCGCATATTATGCGTCGTAATATTTATTATTCGTTCTAGTTTCGATATGATGTTGTTGACAAAAATTAGCCGATTTTCTTTGAAATTAAAAATGATCGAAATTGGATGAAATCGTAAGTTTGACCGGTTCAACTTATATATAATATATTATGATCCCCAGTTCGTTGCTGATTACATCTTAAATCGTTTTCGGTATAGCGCATATAAAGTCTATTCCGATGTTCGTTTTTCCAAGTATATAAACATATTATAATATATTATATCCGCATCGTTCTATAGTTTCATTCTTTAAATAAGACACTTTAAGAAATATACGAGCCTTTTTCAAAAAATAGAATACATTATTACATCAAATAATACCGTTGGTATTATACATCGATACTGTATAGTTGGTGAAAAGAAGTGATAAAAAAGCGGTTTGTTTTCGATTTTTACGAAATAAATGCAATTACTATATTCGTTCGTCTTCTCGGAAAGGCGCACGTATTTTTATATTTTTATGTAATCCGATAATCGTAATTTATTATACGAGCATATTTCGCTTCTATTTAGGTATACTCGTAGTTGTTTCTAAAAAACATTTGATTGAATTCGCGTTTACGTCTTTAATAAAATTATGATTTCTGTTTTACCGCTGTAAGCAATCATATTATATTTTTAATATATATAATATATATATATGTATCGTAATAAGTGAACTTCCATATAATGTTACGCGTCTTATGTTATTAATAAAGTATTAAAAAGTTGTTAAGACGATAAATTCTGCGTTTAAATAAATCCGCTTTTGTAAAGCTTCTACAAAACACATCCTAAAAAAATTATTTTTGAGTCTTGTATATACGAGCGTGTATGGATATGCGATATCTTTAACACGTACTAAAGTATTAAAAAAAAAAAAACTACAACGATACGTCATATTATACGACGTTATTTATGAGTTTACCCTTCGGCCGCACTTGTACGAACGAGAAAAAAAATAATACGTACTCATGACTTATTACGATACGAAAGAGGACAAATTTGTACTTGGACGTTGCATTTTCACCGTGTCTAATCATCGCTCTCAACTCACGTATACGCGTTATTATTGCAAAATATAATATTATTTACATTGTTTTGCACGGTTTTAATGGAACTGTGCTATAATGGTCGGGAGTCTTGCGAATTTCAACTTTTTTGCAAGCCTAACAGCTTATAAATATTATAACATCCGAGAGAGACACTCCACACTTCTACGGTCTATACGCGTATACTTATTACTGTTATGAGTACACGTATACTTTTGCCGTACGCGATAAAGTTCTAGCACACAAACTTCCAGAGTTGTATAACCTATATATAAAATCTTTAGAATAATAACTGTTGGATAGAAAAAAAAAACTAGAAACTTATGTCCGAGTTCAGAAAAAGATCGTCGTTTATAAATTAATAAAAAGATTCGCGTTTGCGTCAAATTCTTCAATCATGGTACAATATATATTTTTGTTAATGCGTATACCGACAGTCATTCAATTTTAAAATAATATAAAATAATTTAAACCTATTATAATAATAATAATAAATATAATTAAATAATTAAATAATAATTATAATTTTACCCTAAGATATTAACATTGACAATTAAAGGACAGTATTTTAATATCACTTTTCTGAATGAACACACACCTACGGAAGAAAAATCACCAGAGAAAAAACAACTAAGTAGACTAAAAAAACAATAAAATACCAAGAGAAGTTGGAATTCAGGGAGAAATTTAAAAAAAATCTGGATGAAGAAGCATTAAATAGAATACATGAGTTCCTCATTATGAAGTTTTCTTCATTCATTAGTTTGGCTATCGAGGACCGGGCCGAAAATTTTCCATAGAACTTTTCTTTCGAATATCATTAGTCTCGATTCTTCTGTCTTTCTCAAAGCCCATGTTTCCGAGCCGTATAGCACGTTTTTGGATAGGGCCTTCGATTTCAGGACTTTTTTTATTCTATAATATCCTTTATTGGCTTGTTGAATTCTTGTTGACACTTCTGTCTTGACATCGTTATCCTTCGTTATAATCGACCCTAGAGACTTAAATTGAGTCACTCTTTTGACTTGTGTTCTTCAATTTTGATATTATATTGTTCTTGTTCGCCATTTCTATTTCTTCGACTAGGTATTCGGTTTAACCTCATTAACGGCTAGGCCCACTTTTTTGCCGTATTTATTAGTTTATTTCCTAAATGTTTTATCATATCTAAATCTTTTCCAAGGAGAGCGATATCATCCGCATATGCTAACAGTCCAATTGTAATCTGACCTAATGTAACTCCTTCTAAAATGTTCATCTCACGTATTACCTTCTCCAGTATTAAGTTAAACAGTACTACTCTATAGGAAAAAGACCGCTAGGTAGACCTAAGCTGAAATTGGAAGATGGTGTGAAAAGAGAAGTTGAAAGGATAGATCCCGGTATCAAATGGAGAGAAGCAGATGAGGACAGGGATAGATAGCAAAGATGATCGCTATCATAGAGGCCGAAACTAAGAAAGAAGAAGAAGAAGAAGAATAGGTACTACAATATTATTATTCTCTGAAATATTATAAATCGTATCGTATGCAATAACTATAAAATACGTTCCTTATATACAAACTACAGCGAGGATAATTTAAAAAAAAATTAAACAAAAATTTTAAAAAATAAATAATTCGTCGTCATCGTCTAGTAAAGTCTTTATTTTACATCTGGTATGTCGTATTAAAAACATTGTTCTCGAGTCATATTTAAATATTATGATATTATTTATTCACGAATTGTAACTATAATGAAATTATAACGTGACGCGTGCACGTGGAGACTTGCATAAACATTGAACGAAGAAACGCGCGTTATTATAATATATTATAATAAAGTCGGGAGGAACGAAGGAAATAAATTGCCCGTGAAGTAGTGTGTCGCGCGCAGTCAAAGGTTCGAGATCGAAAATAAAATTACGCGTTCTATAAATATATTCTTCACATTTTTGTTTTAGTCGTCGTTATATTATATATATATATATACATAATTATACAATATAACGCAGCGATGAACGTAATAATAATAATAATAATAATAATAATAATAATAATAAAATAATAATAATAATAATGATAAAAGACGTATGAAAGTTGTACTTAAAGTGGTATATAATAAAAATAAAAATTATACGAATGACGCGTTATAAAAACAGCTGCGGGTCGATCAAAAATTCGCGTCACAAAAACAGGAAAATCGCGCGAGCGACTTACGCGATTATTGAGCTATAAGTTTATTTTTTCCACCCCCTCGATCAACTCGATCGCCCTGTATAAATTATCATAATAACGCGTATTGGAGAAAACGATATTTTACGTATATTATTTTACGGTTGGAAATTGAAAAAAAAACGTATCGTTTCGATTTCGAAACAGGCATCCGGTCTTGTTTCGAAAACACATACGTATATAATAAACACACGCGATTTATACGCGAATACACGGGATATATTTAAATATACGAATGTATTGCGCGGTCCGATCTCTCCCCTTAATGGCCGGTTTAAGCCGTTCGGTTGCGAATCTAATGGACAACGTACACACACGAATTCGGGCCAATACGTCCCATAAAAGTGAAAAATGTGCGCGCCTCCCCCAACACCGAACGCCGTTTAACAGTTATTCGTGCAAATGCCGAACCGCTTATAGGACGAAAAATGTATATATTATATTATAAAATAATATATTATGTGTGTATATGCGGAAAAAGCATTCGGGAGAGATCATTATTATTATTATTATTATTATTATTATTCCCCCCTTCCCGAATATTTTATTCCGTTGAGATTATAATAATATTGCGTAATTTATGCTAGTATACAAAATACAATATAGATTATTATATTTTGTGTCCCTTTTTTCCTCTAAAATATTAAATATATTTTATTATTGTTTGATACGTTGTAATTAATTGACGAGAGACGATAAGTATCGGTCGCATTATTATTGGATAATCCAATAGTTATCGAAAGTCTAATTTTCGATAACTATTGGATGTCAGTTATGAGATAACCCGTAACCAATACGAGTCGTCCGTCTCTCACCACGTATAAATGCGAAAATATAACCAAAAACAAATGTTAATGAGTTTTAATTAATAAATAAAAAAAGTTAAAGTAATGCTAAAGTTTTGTGTTCTCGATCGAATTTTCTAATTTCCACAAGACCCCACAATTATTATATTATTATTATTATTATTATTATTATTATTATTATTTATTACTGTGATTCCCTAGAGCGTGTACGGGCTACGTCATATTATAATATAAACACATAAAAAATTTAATTATTCAAATATTTATTATCTACTCCGCGATATATTATTATTATTATTATTATTATTATTATTATTATTATTATTATTAACACGTGTAGAACGTATCCAGATTATAATATTATTATGTTTTGCTCTATTTACGCGCGTCCGTTGTATATAATATATTACATATTTATATATAACACCTTAAAAGAGAGCCAAAAATCAACGCGCGTACGTATAATGTATCTATCTAATCGTGTGGAATCGGGTGTTAATATAAAAAATAATGAGTATATCAGAAAAGTCTCTTAAAACGAGTTTTAAAAAAAAAATATATCCTAAATGCGCTAAAAAATTATTATTATTATTATTTTTTTTGTACAATGAGAAAACGCAAGATTTTAAAATTAATTGACAACCGTGGTTGAATTTTAGACCAAACATAAAATAAAAAAATAAAAAACAAGATATAATTACGTATAATTATATTTATATTGTATATATTTCTACATAGTAAGAAATTTACATTTGATTAAAACGAGAAAATATATTTGATATACGTATTATGCGTATAAAATATAATATCGTGTTTTGTAGTTTGTTCTATGAAATTCATTAATCGTATTATTAAAAATAAGAATTACTGTAATGTTATAAAAAAAAAAAACCGATACATCGCAATATCATTTTATATTGATTTCGAGATGAAATTCGACGATAAAACATTTTGTATAAGTTAAAAAGTTCGAATTTTAATTCAAAATTGATAACAATACGTTCTATCTTCTATGTTATTATTATTATTATTTGTATTTTATATGACGCGCAGTAAAATTGTGAACAGAAATTGTTACTTATAAGTTTATTTATTTTATACCTACGCTTTGTTAGGTTTATTTCATTGGCATAATATAATATTTCGCCATACGAGTGTATATTATATACTATAATATAATATTATAACATTCGTATAATACAATAATAATGATATTATTTATGTTTTGCGCCGGTTTAGTTTCTGATGTTTATTGCCGTTTCTTCGGTCCGGAAACGAAAAATGTAATATTTACAAGAAAAACGATTAGGGTTCGTCCGGTCGATATCGATGTTGTAAAATATGCATTTACAACCGAAATATGAGGCGTGTACCCTCATAAAATTTACTTTAATGTATTATTTTTGATATCATAATACATAAAATTATTAATACATTAAAATTTTGTTTTTTTTTGTTTTTTTTTTTTTAAATACTACGTTATTATATTGTTTAATGCCTATAATATAATATTATATTTAAATCGTCTATGACTGAAGTGTTTTGGAGAAATCGTCTCGTTTTATGAAATTTTCAGGTTTTTAAAAAGTATTCGACATAAAAAATTGCAAATTATAATCTAAATTCTAAAGAATGGAATGGTTCAAAAAATGGTTATAACTGCAGTTTGTTATTTTGTTAATCTCGCAAAACGATAAAATTATTTAAAATTACAGGTCAGATTAACTTCATATTTTTGTTTCATAAGAGGTATAATAGGTACAGAGATAAGAGGTATAATAATATCGTCGAGCATCTTACTATCTATACATCGTGTACCGTGTCGAAATACATTTAACCCCAACTCACCCTTAAGCATAGACGCAACTAGACCTGAATTTTAATAGGTAGGTACTAAAATTATAAATTTATAATATACGCCTAGACCCAACCTGTATTTTATAGATCCTCTCTTTCTCTTTGTATTTAAAATTGATAAATCAATAAGCCATAACGTGCTTGTCCCTATACTAATTTGTAATTCGCGATTCGTCTTATGCAAGAGAATCTGTATTCGCACGTTGCAGTCTTGCAGAACTGATTGGAATTGGAATTTGTATGTACATTTGTAGGTACGAGTACATTATTCTCATCGGTGTTTGCAGTTAGGGAAGTAATTACTTATATGGTATATATTTGCATGTATGGGTCATATCATACACGTGCAAAACAACCGTATGATATGACCTCGAACCATTGTACTGTCATATTATGAAATTTTATCCCCCCCCAAATTATAAGTGAACACCAATACCAATATAAAAAAATCAAAGGACCGGTACATACTGGACGTTTTAAAAAACCAAGAGTTCTATGATAACTCCGATTATTCGAATTTTACACCTTTAAGTTAAAAATTGGCGATTGAATTTTTAGAAGGGTTGCTAAAGTCCTTATAACACCCCTAGTCGTGCCCATGCCCTTAAGAGATTTTCATGCTATTTATAGGTTTCTTTGCTGTACGCTTGGAGTAAATATAGCAATTACATTGTCTTTCAGTTAGATAGGTATATAAATATAATCATATAATACAGTGTTTCAATTGTATCCGCGAGATTGGCAAACTGTTCGAAAACAGATCACCTAGTGCAAATCAAATATGCAACGCGATTCGCGATCTCGAAACGAGGATAAACCGCACCAGATTTTATTTGTAGATAACATCCTAAGTATTATTACAGGCGATGCTGCCGTATACTTTCGTGTAGGTATGTTACGACGGAAATCGCTCAAATTCCCGTCCGATTTTTCGTACACGATAATACACACGAATCGCTTTGGATTGTCTGCCAGACGTTATCCGGTCGATTTAATGTTTGGGATTATACATTATATTATACATGTATAATAAAAAAGAAAAATAATGTCATTAATAAATAAACCGCATTTAAGTCCATAATATAGATGAGAGAGAGAGAGAGAGAGATTTCCAATACGATAATATAAACTATACAATAAAACCGTTTGTTTGTTTTTTTTCTTTGCTATAATTTTATTTATTATTATACATCTGTTATTATTGTCTGTCCATAATTTTTACCATATTATTATTATTATTATTATTATTATTATTATTATTATTATTACGCGTTACCGTATTAAAAATATGTACATCGTATCGATGTTTAAATACATTTATATTATATTGAACGATTGAATGGGACGATCGAGAAGAGAATATTAGGGGAACTCGATATTATTATATTTATCACTGTGCGCGAGGTTTATCCATATTCAAATATCATATACTCGTTATGTACCTGGTTAATATTATCAAATCGTAATATATACATCGTACATAACGCTTACACGTATAGTCGTCTTATTGCCTATTGGTGTCGGCCAATATTAATATTAATATTAATATTAATATTAATATTAGAGTTTACTAATTATATAATAACCCGACTTATATATTATATATTACCTAACTTTAATATAATTTAGCATAACACTTTGTAAAATTAATCGCTTTTGAGGGAAGTAAAGAGCAGTGGCTTATTTACGGGGGGAGGGTCCAAGGGTACTGGACAACTCTCCCCCAAAATCACTGTAGTGATCCTTATTTTTTATATTATATATAACATATAAGTATTAATTTTGTTAAATTCTTTTTCGAAAATTTATTGATTATTATACAGGGGAAAAATTTTGGACCCCTAGAATATGCGGTTCGAAATACGCGTCACTGCAGGTATAAAGAGCAGGAAACGTTTACAAATATTTTAATTTTTAATAAGTACGTTCAATCCGTATAAATTTCCTATATTATAACATCGTACTTACAAAGAAAATAAATTTGATCGTATAATATAAACTGTATTGAAACGTAGTATAATATTATAATAATACCCATCTTATATAAAGTATAAAATATAATATTCGAAAATCCAAAAATTATACACAAGGAAAAAAATATTACAAAAACATCAAAGTTATATAATATTATATTATTGCGGTGTATATATACCTTCTGTCTATTGTTTGACAAAACATTATATATATATATACGTTAAAATCTCTGCGACGAGTTTCGTGGAAATATATACAAAAAGGAAATGCTTATTAATATTTTTTTTTTTTTAATATTCTACACTTCAACACTCGGAATTATTGAATTAAATTATTATTTATACACTTATACATGTAAAATTATAACGCGTTATATAATTTTTTTCTTTTTTTTTTTTTAAATAATACGCAACTGATCTGATTATTCCTTTTTATAACGTATCGTATTTTTAATGACTAAAAATAATTAATTGATTTTAATTAATATGGTTAGTAGCGGTTTTTTTTTTTTTTTTTTAATTGAATATTTGAATAATACGATGCGGTCGAATATATACCACCGCATCGTGTCATACGTTTTTTTTTATTTTTATTTTTTTATTTTTTACGAACAACACCGACTTATACCGATAAAATTGTTTATATAATTGATCGTCCATCGACACAGCGTATAATATACAGTGTGCAGTGTTAGCACGTATATAATATATTATAATTACTCTTATATTTTGATTTCACCGTAAAGTTTATCGCGCGCCGTTTAATGTAATTATTAAATTTTAACAAAATTATAATAATTTGGTTCCACAAATTTTAACGCGCCATATGAACATATTACCATATTACCATTCTTATTATAATGTTTTGTACTTGAATCATTATTTTTACTCAATAATTCGTTTAATATTTGATGTCAAACAAATTTATTATAATATATAACTGCAATTAAAAAAAATATATATTCATTTTTATACGCGTATCGCTGAATATATTTTAAAATTAAAGATAAAATTGTCGGACTAATATTGAAAAAACTTGCCGTATACTAATTAATAATAATAATTTATACGATAAAACGATGGCGTCGATATGTTTTCAAATATATTTAGTCCGCGTGACAGTTTTTTTAAAGGGAATGCCGAGAGAAAAAAAAATATTTTTCACGCGTCTTTATACAATATATTACATATATAATATTATAATATAGGTATATTAAGATAAGCAAATTCCATTCGGGCGTCCCCTCCTCGGCGGTCGTCGACACTAAACAATAATCTTATGCAAACCAAACAAGGTTTCTCAAAAAAAAAAAAAAAAAAACTGTTTGTTCGCCTTATCGATTTTTCGTCGTTTTCATTATTCTCCTTGCGTATGTCTGCGGTAGCTTTTCAACGGCAACGTCTTCGTTTCGGTTATCTTTGAAATGATAATAATAATAATAATAATAAATAAATAAATAAAACGAATAAAATGAATAAACAGCGTCCCTGCCGCGGTGTTTAGCGTGACGCACGGGATGAGGCCGCCCCGCGTATAATGTAGAGGGAGTTCGTATATTATAATATTATACTACCATGTTTATGGTATGTGTGTTTATACTCTAAGAGAATGGATTTGAAACAAACTTTTGACAATGCAATAAAATCGTATTATTTACACCTCCTCCACGAGTATATAATATAATATAGAGAGCAGAGCTATCTCTGAACGTGTGTATACTCGAGGCCCGTTTCCCCGTCCGGGCACGATACTTCTTCTTCTTCTTCTTCTTGCTCGAGGGACGAGAGTCCCCGCTTCGTCGTAGTCAAAGTGACAATCGGTTTCCGAGACGGTAAAATATTGTTTGTACACGGGTATGATAATAACAATTAGGTATTATTATTATTATTGTTGTTGTTGTTCCATTATTATCATAATAACGTGTGTACCTACGTGAGATTGCGCCGGTCGGTCGCGTGATTGAAATTGTTTTCGTCTACAACACACGTCTACCACGTTATATTACGCTGCCGCGTATTTTCGTAGGTAGGTTGGTACACCGGTTATATTTATAACTATATAAATTACAATATAATATTATCGTGTTATCATTATACGTTTACGATGTTATCACAAGAATATTAACTGGTCCGATGGGATATTGCAATAACAACAATATTATTAAATGCATATTATTGCAAATTTTATTACAAACTAAATGTTATATCAACATAATAATATAATAATAGTTTCGCGAGAGAAATTCTTTAATTATTGATAAAAAATAACAATAATATAATGTAATAATTTATAATGAACGAGATACGATGATATTATCGACTTGTCGCAGGATGCAGGGTGGCCACCAATTAGAATTGCGCAATTGTATATTTATATCTGTATTATAATACGTGTGATGTTATTCGTATAACAAACGAGAAATGCGTATACCCTTTTGGCTTTTATAAATTAAGAATGCGATGAGCGTGAATTATTGCGAGTGCCCGTCTAATAATAACAAATAGTAACTGCCAATTCATGCAAATATATTATATTAATTATCGTTCGGTCGAATTTAAATTCGTTAATAGCAAAATATATCGAACGTTTAAATATCGAACAAAGACCGTACGAAATAATAGAGAGAGAGAGAGAGAGAGAGAATTTATTATTTTATACCACGTGAGTGTCGCGTTTAATCGGCGCTCAAAATGGGGTCAAAATAAGTGGAGGGATGCCCGGAATTTACATGTAATTTCATGTATATTTATACATTACAGATTTGTTGGAGACTTGTTCTCTTTCCCCCATGAGCACTTGCCCAAGTCTTATTTCAATAATTAATGGTGAAATCTTAAAATTCAAAATTACGCACGCACTATCGTTCTATCTTTGCTTCGTTGTTTATATTATTATGTATAATACGAACTACGCGTCTGCGCAACGCCCAATAAAATACTTATTTTATCATAAAGTTCACGAGGGATTTACCTGGGAAAAAACAAAGTATCGAGGGATGGATAGAGTTGATTAAAACACGTAAAGGGATAACATCCCTTTATTTTGAAGTAGGTAATTGCATTTACGTTATATCGAAACACTTACCGAAACGTATATACTGATTTCACAATTTTTGCATTGCAGACTATAAAATTATAAATTATAAAAAATTGTAAAACACAATAATATTATTATTTTAACACGTTACATATTATGTTTTCCTCTATAATGAGGTGTTATAATGAATGTTTTCATATATCTTTTTAATCGTTGCGAATAATAAATCCGTAATTATTTTCGAGTCTTCCAATATTTTATTTTTATCCATAATTAATAATAATAAATAATAATTATCATTCGTGTCGACGCGAAATTCGAAATTTTTTAAATTCGATAAAATTTATTATTTTAAAGATATTTATTTCGTCGTCCGATTATAATATTTTCATAACACGATCGTATACGATTTCAAATCAAACGCTTTCCGCAAATTATAATAATATCGAATAATTAATGATTTTTGATGTGAAAAAAAAAAATAAAATAAAACAATTTACGTTCAAACAACACCCATTTATTTTGACAGTCTAACGCGTTGGCTCCGTTTTAAACGTATAGTGTTGTATTATTCCACGGCATGGCGAATAAAACACGTACGTGAACTATTCGTATACATTATAATCTTAGCACGACGAACTGTACGGTTAACGCGTAGTTTCGACGATATCGGTTGAACGACAGCCAAAATAGTAGAAAGAAGATGAAAATAGTTAACGAAACGATGAAAAAATATTGCACTAGAGAGCAAACACGCTCGCATATACCTGCACACGCGGTGACCCACTGGAATTTTGTATACTTTATTTCTTCTTTTATATGGTCATCGTCGCGCGCGTGTATCGACTATCGAATAATATATTGAAAAGTATACGATTTTATACATTTTCCCGCGTAATATTATTATTATTTATTTATTTTTTAATTATTATTATTATTATTATTATTATTATTATAATTATTATTAATGTTTTTATTTTGGTACCTACCTAAACGTTTATAGATGTACGTATAAAAAACAATATATAATACGCGTACGGGGTTTGGCGTTATCCCAATTATATCCAAAACACGCTCGCTGCACGAAAAAACAGATACAAATAATGATTCATTTTTCGAAAAATAAATAAAAATTAACTCGACTCGTACGAGTTACAGTTTACAATAAACGCGAAAGTTTCGACTCGTCTCCGAGATAAATTTCGAAATATATATTATATTCTGAGTAGGGTTAGGATTTTTATGTATTTCCATGTTTTTTTATCTTTCATAATTATATTACACCTTTTAACGATTTTAATATAATATTTTTTTTTTTTTTACACATTATACTTTATAATTTTAAATAAATTTAATAAATTACCTATATTTTTTGCATATATTTGCATATTTTTGGAAATAAATTGTGTATTTTACAATTTTTTATATCATGTAAATCCTAGCTCTATTCGTGAGTATATAACACTATATTATTATAATATAGCGAATGTCGTTCGCAATATACGACGCGACTGATGAAAATTCGAACGTTTCGTTTCAAAATTAAACTATCGGTATAAAAATAATATAAAAATATCTAAATACTTTTATTAATAATATAATAATACTCGCTCGACATAAACGCGGTATACTTAAGGTATAAGCTCAAGTCCAAATATAACGTACTATTTATTGTTTTTTTTTTTTTTTTTTTTTTAATGTATTTATATTTAAGACTTACAATTAACGGTTAAAACGGTATATTATATTATACTTTGTAAAACAATACCGCGCACAAGATAACAATAATAATAATAATAATAATAATAATAATAATAATAATAATAATAA
>JAIUCT010000013.1:3234854-3272304 GCA_021307375.1 Tetraneura akinire | reverse complement strand
GACGGTTGTAAATACGCTTACGTACCCAGTTACTTTCTTATAATATTAAAGTACGTAGTTTGTAACGATCCAATGGCGAATCGTTTTCCGCGATATAACTTTTTAAGTCGTACCGCACTAGTTTACAATAATATTTTTACGATATAATTTTTTTTATATTTATATTTTACATTTTTTTGTTCCAGGAAAATGTTCATCGGCGGTCTCAGCTGGCAAACGAGTCCAGGTAATTGACTATTACACTTAATTAAATAATAATATTATATATAATTTATAGTATCCGATTGTATCGTTGAATATTATAAATTATAATGCGATCAAAACGGATTATTTAGGAACGATTTCGTCTCTCGAAAACGGTAGCAATAGAAAAAGATTGTGTGTTTTTCCTCTTTATAATCGGTACGATAACACGCGACGTATATATGGCTTATAAAATCATATATCACATACGTAATAAATTATAATATAACGACACGATTTTTAATTATCATATTATGCTTTATACTAAACGAACGGGTTAGGTTAATGTTCACGTCGTGGTCACGATTATTATAACGCGGTTGTGATTGTGTTTGTGACCGCGACGAGATAAACCGCGCGCGTGGTATACGGTTAAACATAAAATTATCGTGTATTCTCCACACGATAATATTTAATATTTTTATTTACCGTATACGTTGTGTACGCGTTTAAAAATCGTCTGGAAAAATCTATATTATTATTATTATTATTATAGTCTGTAGACTCGTACGTATAATAACTGATAGTGTGTATTGTATGTTATTATATCCTAAACCGTTAAAAATAATTTCGACAGTTTGTCATTACGTTTATAGTTATTACTTAATGTGAACCGATCGTTTTAAAATTTTACAATTTATACGACGAGTTAAAACGATCCAGAAAACAACCGATAATTACTCGTAATAAGCTTCGTGTCTGTATATTCGTAATTTATTATATTCGGGGTAAAAAAAAAAAAAAAAAAAATAACAACCGTATAAAATAATATCGTTCAATACGGAAGGATATTGCATATAATATTATAATATTCGAGAACGGGTTGTGTAATTGGTATTTACGTAGTCGCCGTCGAGTGCGAAAGGGATGATAATGTGAAAAACGTGTGATGGAAATAGAAAATCGTGTACCTTATTTAACAGATTCGAAGGAAAGAGATCCGCCATTTTATAATATGCCAACAATATTGTTGTAAATATATAATCGATTTTCGTCAAAAACGATGCGGAATAAAAATAATATATAATATGATATAAATACGAGGAAAATCGAAAAATCGGAATTCGAATAATATTATTGCCAGACACGTAAAACTATAATGTATACGGTTTTGTACATATACCAAAGTCGAACAAAAGAGTATATTTAACTCTTTCTTTTTTTCTTATTCTTAAACTTTCGTTACCGATATATAAACGCGCTTATACCGGATACTCGGTATTATCATGGTCACTTGGCCGACATTCGGACGTTTTTCATTATTTTATGCACAACGGAATACCGGCGTCATCAGCGGCGTAATGTGCTGCGTCCTATATATATTACTCGTATATTCCCTTATTTCTGTATATAAATTGTGTCTTTTGTTGTGGGAGAAAAAATCGGTATAACGAAAGAAAATAAAACATTGTACGACCTAAAACAACAATATAATATTATAATATATTACATTATATATATATAAACAATACAAGATATCGCGTAGGGAACAAATAACTCATTACAATCGTAAAGCGGCGAACGTGTTCGGAATAAAGTGCTCGGCGGCGGCGTAATCATCATCGTCGACACGGGCCGTGGCCTGAACGGAATATATCAGCCGTCACAAAGTATAATATACAATAATATATTATATTATTATAACAATAATATAAAATATTATTATCGGTGTGTATGGATGTGGCGAAATGCTATATTATAAGAGCGATCGGTTCGGAAATTGGCCGAAACGGTTGATAATATTTCATTTTGATATCTTTCCCTCACCCCAAAATCGTTATAATATTATTATTTTAAGAATTTTTAACCAAAAAAAATTGTTTATTACGTTATCGCGATAATATTTCATTTTCCTTGTTATAATCGTATAATTCACCCCGAATTGATAAAAATATATATTGTATTTTGTTATCGTAAATTACAGTTTACGAGTATAATATTATAATTGTGACTATATATTGTATTATATACGCGTATTCGCGCGACTTTTATCCCGTTCTGCCGGACGTGTCTGCGACCATTATTAATGCGGATGACCAAACCCAGAATACAGTCGGAAACCAATTATGATCACCGTGCGTACAATAGATTTCGGGGTCATTATTATAGCGCGTAGAGGATAACGAAAAGAAATAAATAATTTGAATTGTGTGTTATCTACTGTGAACAAGAGGAATACGCAGTGTTATCGCTATCGCCAATATAAATAAATATTATAACAAGAATTATATATTATAAAAGTCACGAGATTGCCGCCAATGACTAATGAGATACTCGATTAGAATGAGAATTTCAACCGAATATTTCGATGTCTTATGTAACTACGCACGATGACTGATACAAAGGTAATAACACTGCGGTGCACGCTGTATACAACGATCGAAATTATTAAAAAAACTAGATACGTTTTTCCAAGTACGCAGTTTAGTCGTTACAACAAATTATTTGTGTTTTATCGCATTAATTTGTTTGAATTTAGACACGAAACTTCGAAAAAAAAATTTGTTTGTAATTTTAATGTTTATATTGCGCGAATCGTATAACTATTTATAATATACTCTAACGTCGAGTTTAAAAAATATTTTACAGCGTTCGTGATAACATAATATTTTTATAATATTGTTATCAGTTGTATTTTTTTACTTTTGAATGGAACACTAAATACGCATAACGATAAACTAGATAATAATTTTTGAGTGTATTCCAAATGGTATTCGGCGTGAAAAAAATAACGAGTAGTTTTGAGAAAAGAGAAACAATAAAACTATAATAATATAACACGAGTCAATATTCGACCGGAACAAATAGAGATCGAGCGCATTCCAAACCTTCGCCTGTAAAAAAAAAAAAGGTAATTCAGTTAACCCCCAGAAAAAAAAACCGTTTATTTATTTTTTCTAATTTGACGCTTCTTATATGTGGTTTAAAATTTAAATATATAAACAACGTACCACGGTATAATACGAAATACGGTTAATAATTATTGATAATCATCATAAATGTGAGAGATGGCGTTAAATTGAAAACAATATAATCATATGGTTTGTGTTAGATCGAAAACATATTTTTACCATTCGTATGCGTATTATACGTTTGACAGTATAAATTAAACGTAATCCTGTAGTCTGTAGAATCCTATATTGTATATAGATATTATAACGATTTCCGAATCAACGTAGCGTTAAAATGTATAACTCAAAACGTTATGTAGTTTGACTTTGTTTTCTTTAAATCTCGTGAAATAGTATTATACTTATAATCAGTAATCACGCAGATTTTAAGATTTCGTTACTAATAAGTTGCATTTAATACGAACTCTTTACGGTATATCTACGAAACATAATATGAAATATTATACGTATAAGTTATACAAGTGTGTAAATATAAAAAAGCATTTAGTGATGCATACACCGAGTCACCGACAACTGTAAAAATGATATATAAAATCAATTATTATTAAATATTAAAATATTGTCATAATCATATTAATGATTTGTTCTTATTTTTATTCATGCTGTAGGTATATATATAATATTTATAATAAAGTTAAATTAATTAATAAACTATAACAAAAATAATACTTGATTTATAA
Organism: Tetraneura akinire; assembly: GCA_021307375.1. Taxonomy (NCBI): domain Eukaryota; kingdom Metazoa; phylum Arthropoda; class Insecta; order Hemiptera; family Aphididae; genus Tetraneura; species Tetraneura akinire. The sequence goes on along the minus strand of JAIUCT010000013.1, from coordinate 3,268,469 downwards.
TAAGACGTATTATTATTACATACGTATATTTTGAATCGTGCGTATAAAGTATAAGTGATACGAATTGAAATTTGGACTTTTACAAATAATAGCGAAACGTATAATTTACACAAGGCAATATAATTCTTGCTGAAAACTATATTGTAAATTATTGATATTATAATATATAAATATTAAATGAATTTAAATGGTATGTTTTTAAAAAAAAAAGTTTTAAGTAATAATTATAATATATTTTTTTTTACACAAAACTGCGCATGATATTTTAGTTATAATTTGACATTTGAAGATTTCGATAGAAGGGCGTTTTCCCCTAAAATATATGAAATTTGAAATGTCAGATTGAAGTATATGTAATAGAAACTATATAAAACGCGTATTACATGGACGCATTATCCCTTTGCAGTTTATCCTGCACATTATCGCGATAACGAACCGCTCCGGTGCGGAACATTCAACGGTTTACTAATCGAAATTATAATAATAATAATAATAATAATACTAATAATAATAATAATAATAATAAATGCATGTCTACGTAGGTATTATATGTATATATATAGGGTATAAGTATATAATAATATAAATTCGATATATGTATATATGCACAAACAAGCCGCGCACGAATAAATTTAATGAAAATCGTATAATACGAATGATATAACTCGGATAGTCGAAACGAGGCAAATTTATTTACGAATAAATTTTATCAAAACTATTATTATTATATCTACACAATAATATATGATGGGTATACCTACAACCGAGTTACCAAATGAACGGTTTTGATGTTATTAATCCGCTAATCGGACGGCGATATAATTTTATATTATAGGTATATTATATATACGAGTATATATATTATTATAGAATATGCGGCCAACCAAACATAATAAAAATTATTTAGTCGCAATATTTTATAACGAGAAACGTATAAGAACATAACCTATAACATTATAAATTCATAATTATATCGTTTTTATATTTAGAAGTCGGCCGTAGAGTTTAAAAACGAAAAAATCGTTTTTCCAACCACGACACGTGCGGAATGATGATGCTAAATAATTTATATTTCAACGAAACGATGGTAGAAAATCGTTAAATTTACAATTTACCCGTGTATATTATTATAAATACTACACTACATAATATTATTATTATATTATGTGTAGTCTTTTTTTACGGCAGTCGTCGAATGTTCGGATTAAATACAAAATAGGATCACGATTTTACGACACTTTTATCGCGGTCTCGTACACGCGAAATTCATCATCATACGTTTTATACTTATACGGTCGTTGTACGTACGTCGCGGAAATGCAAAATAAAAATCGAGCCTGCAAATTATTTTCACGTTTCGTATATAATACGCTGATTTCCTTTTTTCCCTTTTTAATTCCAATCTCATTTTATGTAGCGAATAATTTATTTAAATTATTTTTCTTCCTGCCTGCGCCGACGAATTAGACTCGAATCGTCGCCGGATCGTTTTTTTTTTTTTTTTACTCCTCGAGTTTAAATTGATAGAAATGACAAAAAAAAATATATATATATATATATAAATAAAACTACATTAAACACAAATTATGATTAAACTAAAATTTGATTTGCCCTCGAGTTTGGAGAGGAAGAGGGAGAGAGATATGAGATTTAAAATAATATTAGTCGGCGGTGTAATAACATATCGAAATTCGATGAATGCATTTTACGATTCCGAAGGGATAATGGATTTCTAAATAAAACACTTATTTCGAAAATTGTTCATATTATGTTAAATCCTTTTTTTCTTTTTTTATCAACTATAAGTTTATATATATATATAATATATAAATAATTATATATTATCCTTCGCGAGATAACGTCCACAAAATAACCGTATAATTTATAAATCATTACGGTGATAAACAGATAAGTTTTAGCGAGAATATAACTACCGAATATGAACCCCACAAAATTTCCAAGTATAGAAATTTTGATATATTTTTAATTGGATGTATTCTTATATGGCTGTTGGATACTCGTAATAATATCATTGTATCTCTGCACAACAATATAAAAATACATTTTATTGTTGCTTTGTAAGTATTTTTTTAAAACTTTAAAAGTGCATAACGCTCTCATGAGATTCCGGTTTCTGTTTCCAACTGAAAACTATAAAAACGAGTGTTTCTTTTCCGGTTCCGGTCACATTGTCTTGCATCGTTTCCACGCGACCATGTTTTTGTCGTATATCTGCAATGAATCGCGCACCTTTACGTATATGTCGGCCAAAGTGTCAACTGAAATGGCCAAAGTTTTACTCGCAACAAAAAAGACTAGAAATAAAATAATAATTTAGAAATTACGGTTTTATAAAATACGAAATTTTCCATTTCCGAATATATAATTTATTCCTCTAAAGTTTACTAAACTAGACGTTTTTTTTTTTTAACATTATTAAAATCTAATAAATCCATAAAAATGTTTATCCGTGTATGATATCAAACGAGTCTTATCGTTATCACGTATAAAAAATACGTAATAATATATAATATACGTATATGTCACAATTCAATTGTTAATGTAATAATAACGAAGAATGAACAGATTTAATAAAATTAATTTACCATAATAAACTCGGTTTCATATTTTACAATTTATGTTTACAACGGTTAATATTGTAGCGAAATTACAGAAGATAATACATTACGTATATAATATAAGACGCTTACAAAAAAAAAAAAAAAAAAAAAAAAAAAACAGTTATTTTTAAAGCACTTAGCTTAGTCTTTTGATTTTAAAAGTGTCCACAAAATAAAGTATTGAATTTTATATTAAGCGTCGCACGAAAAGATGATATTACAAGAAAATCTGTCGGCCGAAATGAAAAAGATTTAAACGAGAACGAATGCAATTAAAAATTAAAATAGTGAATAAACGACACGGAGTAATGAATTTATTCATTACATAAATTTTAAATAATGAATAATATTCTTAATTAAATCGTCTGAAAAAATAAAAAAATAAAATCAATTTATTTAATTCGTTTGCGTAAATATGTATAATCAGAATGTCCGATGAAAGAAAATTATTGATTTTATATTTATAATATTTACATTTAGATATTTTAATTATTCGCGATCCGACTGTATAGCGTATTGCATCAAACACAATGATTGCGACGATTGAAATTATGTTACAGTTAATTATAATATTGAAGTCGTATAATTATACAGGGTGTGCTGATTTTCAATCAAATTATATAACGAACAGGAAATAGAAATGAACAGTAGTTTGGTATACGGCCGTTTCTACTGGGTGTCGATCCGACGGGAATTAAATCAAAATTATATCGTCACGATTCGAAACAAATATTACTGTCTGGAAAAAAACCGTCCGTCCTATGGGTCGTATCGAAGAACAAAACTTAAATACTTAAAAAATAATACCTTAAAGATAAGGTAAATTTTTTTTTAAATCTCGACGAAGAAACAAAACAGTGCGTAATTTATAAAAAAGGATTCGTCTTCGACAAAATGTCTTGAAATGAAAAAAAAAAGTTAAATAGGTAAATAATAGGGAAACGTATATTTGTTTGACAAACATAAATTTCATATATTATACCTACACGAACGCGAGTCTACGTACTTTTTTTGAATATCAAGAGAGTAAAAGTGTGTAAAACGGAATGTAATATTGATAAAAAAAACAAATGATATACGAATACACAAAATACGAGAAAAAATGTGAATTATATAACGGCCATAGAACAATAATTTTAATTTATGCCTGCGTGTATTGTTTTTTATTTAATCATAATTAATTGAGTCTTCCGTTGTTGGGAACAAAAAAAAAAAAAAACGCTCGTTAATGCCCCGTCATTGGAATGCGTCTGCGCGCAATATTTACACGCGTATGGGAACAAAAATAACGCAAATGTATGACGACAAAAATGCAATTGCCGGTTTCCTTTTGGTATTCGCGTTTGTTTTCTTTCGGTAAAAAAAAAAAATAAATAAATCAGACTAAATAATATGGTGAAAAATTCACTTTTTTTTTATTTTTACAATAACACGAGAGTATTTCACACTAAATTTCGTATTGAAATTCACTAGATGAGATTTTTTTTATAAATAAAATTATAATATTTAAAAACGATTAAAAATCAAAAATCAAAATAATCGTTCTATTATAACGCGTACAATTTAACGTACACATTTTGCGCGGGGGGTAACGGATTTTACACTTAAATTGATGAAAATATCATGATAATATAACGTTTGATTTAATAATTTTTGTTAAAAAACCGCGTATCGTTAAAAGATCATATTTCCCCCCTCCCCAACGTGTAGGCTTAATAATTATATTATACGTCTGAACGTATAAAAAAATGACGAAACGAAATATTTATATAAGGAATAAAAAGAATCAAGACGTAGTCCATTATTGTATTATTATTATTATACGCCGTCTGACACGTAATGTGTGATTTATATTATATAAAATACGTCTTGTTACGTAACTTGTGATATTCAATTTAAAAAATAAAATATCGCGCATACATAATAAATTTAATAATGATATAATATATTACATTTATATTATAAATGCTCGTGTGTGCAGTGTGTGTAGAGTTCAAAAAGTTATGCGATTGCGGCGTACGCGTTTAATATAAAACAATTTTTTTTTTTTTTTTTTATTATCGATAAAGTCTCGTAAATATTACGTTTAGAAAAAAGAAATCGCCTCAAATATTGTTTTAAACATTCGAATATTGTCGACGACGCGTTAAATTTATTTTCAAAATCCTATATAGACGTTTTAAATTATTTAATATTTTATATACGATATATACGTATGATGCAGACGCGAGAGAGAAAAAACTTTGGTGATTTATCGTTACGTTTTTTGTACACGCTCTTCTGACTGACTAGGACAGAAAAAAAAAAACAAACATAAATACTTAGGGACACGTTTAAACGTTAATAATATTTTATTTCGTTTTTTTTTCATTCATTAATATTCCACGTTAAAATAATATATCGTTATTTTTTCTGCCCGCCATAATAAAATTGAGATTATATAAAAATATATTATATTATAATACTAGTATTATAATATAATAATTAATAATATAATTATTATTATTGCATATTCGCGATTTTAGATTCTGACTTTCTGAGCGAAGTGAATGTATTGGTTTTACGATGATGTGTGTTTTTTTCTTTTTATGTCTGAAGACACTTTTACTACCCGAAATAATGCTCCGATTTTCACAAATAGTATATGTTTCCGGTTGAAAAATGGACTTGGTACATTACCATTTGTACTTTAGGTCATATTTCTCAAAACTGACCCTAAGAGGTAGAAAAAACGACGAAAAAATGACGAAAAACGTTATTATACTGATGCGATCGGTCGCATGTAATAATAAATAATATATTATTATTATACTAATATTGTCTAAATACACGTATTAAACATATTATTATATAATATGTGTATATTAGTACGTTATATAGTTACATTACACAGCTCATTCACACTTATACATACACTGTGGTAGCACTGGTAGCCTCCGTTACCGTGTTTAAGATGAACAATCTGCAGTTTACACACAGGCGTTCTGTATATAACATAATTAACCGGTCTGCGAACTCATCTCCAAACACGTGGATAATACAATATTAATTTAATTCGTCCGTCCGATCGTTTTCGAAGGGGGAGGAAAAAAAATACAATTCGTTAATGTTATTTTATTATCATGCGTACACTGCCAACCCAACCCCCTTAACCACCCCCTAAACTATCCTAAACACATACCTGTTGTATTTGACGTCAGTGAGGTTGTATGTTATAGTATATAAACCGCTGTATACATTGATAATAATATCCTCTTCGATTCTCTGAAATTACAATTTCCGTTTATATGAGAAGTAATGGAAACAATAATTGTATTGTTGATTAACACTCGTGTGGATAAATAAAATTTGCAGCATTCGTTCTTTGAAATTCTGTTATTCTTTATTATAGTAAGCACTGGAAACGTATAATAAAATAACTATGATGCGCATATACAATGATCCCATTTAAATATAATAGTTTAGGAGTATTTTAATTATTATACTTTTACTACTTATACGTTATATTATAAACTACAATAGTTTTTTGATAATAAGATATTATTTTTATTTTGAATTAAAAACGGTCGGATTGTGAAAATTCTTAAAAAAAAAAAAACACTGTTATTTCATCTTTACATTATTACATTTTTATCGACTTGTATACTCACAAATTCTGTTTAGAAAAAAAAAAGTAATAATAAATAAATTGAATTATTTTAAGGTATATTATAAAATATATCCTCTGAAACCCAAGAGAGTTATTTAAATACAAACCGAAAGAGGATTTTAATTTACAAGACGTTTTTTTTCTTTCTTAGAATTCAAGACGGGCTCGTGTGTGCGGCGTAATGTTATTTTACTAAAATTCCTACCCTCGTTCGAACGTAAAACCCAAAAATAAGGTGTAACACGTTTTCGTCCCTACGTACGTAATAAATATAAATTCCAAAAAAAAAAATATATATATCGTTTTTTTATTCCCGGCGAATACGAGTATACTGAAAATCAATTTAAAAAAAAAAAAATCCTTATCGGTTCCGAGTATTCCGTACAAATATTATAAAATGTGAATATTTCGTTCTCGTCTCATAAGTTTAATATTTTCTTTCGTCGTAATGGCTGCGGATTTAATAATATTTTGGAAATTCTACATGGAACGCTATTGGTACCTTCTTCTTCTTCTTCTCCTCCTCTACTAAATGCCTTGCCTTATCGTTGCAAATCTGGTTCGCCATTCTTCTCTGTTATAGAAGCCAGTCTTTTCATGTCTATAAATAATATCCACTACAGTCAGCTTGTTTTATCATTTTTTCTATATAATATGCCTTCCTCGGTCTGCCTCTTTTTTTATCGGTACCATGGTCATATTGTATTATTTTTGGTCAAAGAACATATATAATTATTATACAAATTTTGATTTATAATGTGTACGCTTCGTGGTAACGTCATAGTAATATTATGTTGTTTTAAACACTCGTCGTTCAATTCGATAATAAAATCAATTAATGTTTCGATTAAAATATTATTTTCAACGTGAAATTACAAGTGGTCGGACTGTTCAATTAAATTATATAATACAGGTATAAATACGACGCGGGAGAATAAATTTTTGCAATATTTTATGTCTTATTATTCACCTGCATCCTAGCTAAGTCCTCCACATGCTCGTACACATCATAGTGTATGGACGACCAAATAATAATATAATATTTATTATAATAATGACACGGACACGAAAACAGAAAACCACGAGCCCCCCAACCGTCTCTTGGAACGGAAGACTCCGTAATAACGTTAACGAATTTCAGTGAAAACACATCACGCGTTATAATAATATACTTGCATATTCATTATTATTTTCGGAACCGTATATTTTATTTTACACGTGAATATAATATAATAATTATTATTATTATGTAAATAGCGAATTCAGACACGCCGAAATGTATTTTATTTTTATTTTTTTTATTCTTGTTATCAATTTTGGTACGTACGAATATTTGATAAAAAAAAAAAATTCCAAATTCCAAATTAATAACAATTATATCGTCGATATTATTATTTGGAATCGGGCAGGTTAAATCTACGCGTATAAATACGGCGAATTAATTTTTTATATAACGTTAAAAAGTGGGAGGAAAAAAAAAAGTTTTTTGTTAGCTCGATAAATATTTAACGTTATCAAATATGACTGAACAAACCGAATTATTTATAAACGCGCGAGTATATTTTTTATAGTGTATTTGTGTGTTTTGACGGTGAAAATAAATTTTAGTAATTTACATCGGAGTAATTGAAATATAACGTATTGAACGGCGGATTTCAATAGATTATATTATAATAATATTACGTTAAGTCCTTACAGAGTAAAATATTATTCAGAATAAACATTTTTGAATGATGTAATAAACGTACAAACACACGATATATTATAAAAGTCTGAAGAAGAAAAAAAATAATAATAGTACTTTGGTAAAGAACTTGTATTATACACGAGTTATTTCATTTTAGTCTTCGTTTTATGAATGAAGTTTTTTATGATATTTTTTAACAAAGTAAATGTATTATTAGAACCTTAAAGTATTCGGGTTTTAAATAATATATTCATTAAACAACATCGATCGCTGCAATATTAATAATTAATCGATTAAAAATATTATAAATCATTAACCGCGTACCGTTTCGATTAAATAATGATATTATCAAGAATTATAGCATATTATCAAATAATAATATAATATTACAGACATTCCTTCGTTATAACTTACAAAAATATTATTATAATAAAATATACGTCTCGGAGTAAATTTAAAGCTTCTTCTTTTTATGAAAACGTCATATTTAAAAAATATGATATTATATTTTATAATATCACGTTTCTTATCATTTATACATTCTTCAATATCAAATTTAACATTACGCGTTTCTTACGATTTAAACGCGTTATTTTTTTTAGTTTTGGTAAAATTATAACGTACCTGTAATCTCCTCTTTTCGGTTTTTTTTTTCTTTTTTTTTTTTTTTTTTTGTTATCGTAGAACGAATTATTGTTAAATATTCTTTTATAAGTACCTACTGTATTAGTTTACAATAATTTTTCGACGATTGCGGTCGTGTGTATTCGGAGAACGGTGGATAATATATTAATATTATAAAATATACGTTAAGTTAGTGTTATCAATTAATAACCAAATAAACCGTAATAAACCGTTTAATCGTCAAACAACAGATTCCATTCGTTTTCGAAATCGCGTACAAAATACGATAATATGAATATGATAATAATATAATAAGGCTCGAAAAACACTTTTAAATTGTATAATATTCTCGCGCGTCGGCTAATCCACGCCATAATATCGCCGCCAAAACGGAATGGCGCGTAACGTCGTCTGTATAATATAACCTATTCGTGTAATACCAACGCGTTAAAAATATTTCAAAACGTATTATCTTTGGAATTCATACAAACAATATTATTAACAATACGTCTAATAATACTGTACAAATTATAATAATAATAATAATAATATATTCCGTGGCTTGTGCACAAAAATCCACCGTCCTATTCGTGTCCCCGTTTTACCATATTATATTATTATCATAATATAGTATACCACGGTACAAGTTCTTTCCGTCCGTCCGGCCGGCAATTCTATTTGTTCGTCGTCGTTTTCGCCAGTTTTTTTTTTTGTTTGTTTGTATTTTTATTTTTATATATTTATACGTTTTTGTTTCACTATCCTAATCTATTCATCGAGAGACTAACGAGTGACCGCCGCCACCGCGTGTTTTTTTTACACCTATATGCTATTACGCGTACAATAAAAATGTAATATACTAAATAGTAATGTCCGGTCCCCCCTCCCCGACCACATTATTATTATTATTATTATTATTATTATTACATAATATACCGCGGTAACCTCGCGTACATCGCAGACCCAAAGAACAATATAATAATAATATAACGTATCGTAATAATATAATATGAAACGGCCGCGTGCAATTAGATGATTTGTTAAATCAGTGCCGTGGCATTGTGAGCGTATGTAATAAAAAATAATATAACGGAAAGAGCGTTTACACTTTACAGTCGGTCAGTCGTCCATGGACACGCGTTGCAGCGGCATGTCATTATAATTATTACAGTAAACGATGTGTACAGGGAGGTTGTAAAATTTGTGTTTTGAATACCGGAAGGGGAAAAAATGCGTTTATGACAGCAGGATAAACACGAATAAACGTTACCGCGGTATATGCACAAAACGATAATACTACGAAAGTTCAAGTCAATTCGAAATGGATGATATTCGTAAATTTTTTTTTTAATTTTCGTCGTTTATTGTATTTTATACGTAACTCTTCCTATTAATCGTTTATGCGTGTATGTCGAATAATCAGTATAGGTACCTACCTATATGATTAATTATATTTATTAATTCGTTTTCCGTTATTACGGACACGTTATTTTTGAAGGACTGTAAATATTACAAAATAAATAACGATATTGATGATATTATTGATAATACACATATTTTTAGCTGATAAAAAATTGTCAAAGACGTTAAAAAAAGAAATACAAATTTAAGTTATCGAACAGTCCGCGGGTCTTAATATCATAATATCATTATAATATTATGCGATTCTTTTCCTATAATATATTATATATATATATATATATATATTTTATTATTGAAATACGTATACTTGTAAATTGTTGTCACGCGTATTTTTCCCCCGATAATAATTTCGTGCGTAAAATTATTGTACCATAGGTATGTACCATTGGTAGGTTAGGTTAGGTTATTTATACATTTAAGGTTTTAACCGGTAATATAGTAATTTTCGCATCGTAAATTACCATTGAATATTATTTATCAGGAGAGAGATTATAATATATTTATATTTTATTAACGATGTGCTCGTAACGGCGGTTATGTATTCCGATGGACTTGGATCGAGTCTAAAATACATAATATCGATGACGATCGAATGATGTACCGAGTATTTTATATAATATTATCAAAAAATGAAAGGTAAAATATTTCAATCAATATATTTTATTATGTATAGGTAGGTAGGTATATATAATATAATAGTTATTTTTTTTTTTTTAACTAACGACTCTATTTTACGTTTAAATCGTTTAATATAATTTACACTCCATTCGTATAGTTTTGTATAAATTAAACGGATAAGTCATTCGTTGTCCTCTATTTTCCACCTCCAGACTAAGCACTTACATTAACAAATTTTTTTTTAAGTATTAATTTAATTAAGAAGAGAAAAAAAAGAAGAAAAAAGAAAAAGATAATTCTAACGTTACTAAACGTATATAATGAAACTCATTAAATAACTACTTGAGTACTCTCTGTTATCATGTATGTTTTATAATAAATTTCATCATAATTACTATAATATTTCATATTCCGATGTTTAAGACTTTAATCTTCTTTCTTAATTAGTTGTTTTTGTCCAATATAACGTGTATAGTGTTATAGAATAAATCTAAAAGAAAAGACAGTTATTTATTAACATTTTTCTACAAAATAATATATAATATATAACAATAAATTAATAGTTTACTAGATTTATTAAGTATTAATTAATTATACGAAAACGGTTAGGTGCTAATTATTAACACCTGTATTATATTATTTTACTAATGTTGTTTTTTAAATTTTTGTATACAATAATTGTTTCAAATAATGTTATAATGGCCGAAATATTTTAAATTTTATACATCGATATCCGACAACGATTGTGGATTATATTTTAATTTATAATTAATTAAGTATATTCCTTAAGAACGTGAACACGCCGATCGATTTGTTAGTTAAACTATAATCATTAAAATTAATTTGATCACACTGATTATATATAGGTAATACTTACTACTTTCTGGTAAATATTTGAACCGTTCGACTAAGAATATAATATATTAAATTATAATTTACGTTATAATTTGTATTATAATCGTCTTCATATTATTTCGGGAACAAAAATTCTAGTTTAGCTACCCCTCAGATTTTAATAATAATTTTTTTTTTTAACATATTTATTTTATTGTTTTAAAAAACAAACGGAAATCAATAGTTTTCGAGTTATGGTCATTATAAAATATACTTGTATGACATTTTGTTGGTTTTATCCTGATATAATTTCACGCGTGACGTATTATATCGTAGGTTAGATTTTCGAAAAGATATTTAAATTTTTCAACATTTTCATATAACCTAATATTTTATAAGGTTAGGTTTGAGGTAAACAAGTTCTGTGTGTGATAACTCCTCGACACCGTCACTTCGTTCTATGTATTTGTTTTTTGAAAAACCACATTGATTAGGTAACTATTAAATAACTAAAATTATTATGTACTGACTTTTTTTTTAATTACAAACAAGACCTGCAGAGTATACCCATAAAATATGTTACAATTTTTATTATATATTTATATTTGAATTTGTGAATATAATTAAAATTTTTTTTTTATAAATTAAAATTAAATCTATCGATTATACGATTATATGGCCCCGAGTGGTACATCGCATCCCCGGTAGTTGAAACGTTTAAACGTACTTGTATTATACAATTCCTACGAAATAATACGAAATTCCGACCCTTCTGCATTTAATAAGTAGGTACACATACATAATAATTATTATATTTCTAATATAAAAATTATTTGGCTTCAAAAAAATAAAAAAATAAAAAAATAAAATAAAATAAATTTCGATATATAAAATAAATTGTTTGGATACATTTATAAATAATATTATTAAAATATAAACCAATAAAATATTTTATACTCTAGTGTTTTATGATAACCAAACGTCGTTTTTCAGTGAAATCGTTATCAAATATTATATTGTTATAACGTATATTATACTCGTCGTGTACTATTATTCGCGTAATGAAATTTTGTAGTGGTCATTTACGAGGTCCGTTTTTAAGGATCCGGGGGTCGTTTTCTTTCGGCCAGAAACCGTTTTTCTCGTATACGACGTCTGGTTTTTATGACGTTATCGCCTCTGTGTTCTTCTGGAACAAATTGTACGTCGGACTATACGTTTCACGCGGTCGTCGTCCTAACCGTGCGTCGTATACGAGAGCAAAGCGATCCGCGGTATTATCATTTTATTATCATTTTATCGTGTATAAACTAATCGAAAACAGTATGGTATTATCTGTTTAAAAGTTTTACAATTTCAACGCGTCCAACAATTTATCGTAACGCGCATCAAGGCCGAACGCAATAATAATGATAATAATAATAATAATTAATGGCGTTACAACGTCATAATTAGAAAAATTACGACGGGGGAAAAAAATACTTAACAATATTTCTACACACACACACACACACGTACGAATCGAAAATTTATTTTTTATTACACTCCAATAGAATATTATCGTATTATTATTATAACGTCGGGTTGTGTATTACAATAATGAGAGATTAAACGGCGGCGATTATTACGTTCGTTGTCGAGTCCGCTTTGAAATATTTCACGACATAGTCTAGGACCGACTCGTATAAGAATCAGCTGTTAATAATATTTTAGACCTCCGTCGGTCGATTCGGACGAATAAAACGCAGAAATTAATATGTAATATTCTGTATACGATATACGACGTTATATTGTTCGACGTTTTTATTGCCTCGAGAGTCGAGAGAGAGACGTGCGTGTGTGTGTGTGTGTGTGATCCGGTGTGTATAATTGAAGATAATATTATTATTATCGTCTACTACCGTGCGTGTGTGTGTAAAAATTGATATTTTACTACGAACTGCAAGTACAATATTATACGAATGAAAAAACAAAATTACAATTTTTTTTTATTTTTTATTTTTATTTTTATCACTTAACGATAGTAATCACCAAGTTATAAATTTGACGTTCCGATCATCGTATGAATATATTATATTATTTTTGTAAGTTTAATCAATTATTTTGACATATATACGATACTTTTATTCCGCGGATGACCAGTGACCATCGCATCACTCTGCAATCCGCGGTACGATGATTATTATTATACGATATTATATTGTATATTTTTATATGTGGCAATTTACGTTTTTTTTTCGTATTCTTCACGGAGTCCCGCCATTATTAAATATTTCTAATATGCGAATAAAGAAAATTAAAATGAATAAGTTTTACCTTATTTTTATCGTTTTATCACACAATAATAATATCGCGTTTATGACGGGACGTGGACCCGCTGACGGATTCTCGCGTGGACCGTGTAAAAATACATTTTTACTTCATCCTTTTATACTCTCTAGTATAATAAATATTAAAATTAAACCGACTACAAATCGCCGGGTACACACATAAAATTTAGTCTGCTAAATATCTCCCCGTTTGTCTCGTATAAGTGTCTGCAGATTTTGAAACCTCCGCTTTTCTCCGTTTTCCGACATCTATGTAGGTATACCGCGGTATACGATTACCTGGGTACCTATCATAAATTTTATGATAATCTTCTCGCGTTTGTTAAATTCGTCCGGATGACGTCAAATTCTGAAAATTTTACGATTCGGCCGTATCATGAAATAATTTTCAAACCTCGTTGGCCGTTTTTATAGTAGTCGTTTGAACGTTTAATGCCATTATTATTATTATTATTTTATACCTATATAACCTGACCGTTTAATGCGATCATTTATCAATTTGATATTTTATCGGTGAAACGCGCACATATGGTAGTCGCGTACGGCGGTGCGATATAAGAACGTAATAAAAACAGTATTTCATCCGGACACTGCCCACGTTTATTTTATGCGACTTACGTTCTTTTAGTCTTTACCGTGGCCCGGACGTGCGTGCGTAATATTGTGCCAAATATTATTCGTGTGTCTGGACCAGAATTTATGTTAGCAATGCGCCAAAAAGACCGCGCGTTACAGGCGAACCCGCCGCGGACGAGGACTCGGAAACGACAACGTGTTATTATTTTAAATTTTTCTCCTCCAGTCCTCTCTTCGCACCGTTTTATAATAATTATCGTACGTAATAAAATTTCATTATCACACCGAATTTATATACATACGTAATATATACCTACATCCAGCTGCAGACTGATATATCGTCGATTGACCGCCGCCGGTTCGAAGTTTGTTTCCGCGATTTTCGTTTTATTCTTGGACGTTTTTCACAGGAGCTTAACCCAACCCATGTGATCGCGGTTACGACCGCGTGGTTATAAAAACAATCGTTCGGCGTCGTAGTGAACTAAACATAGAATTTAACGCCATATCGTATATACGCGTCGGTATTTTAATTGGTGTTTTCAATAAAATTGGTAGTGATATTATATTAATTATTTTATCGCACCCGTACGCACAGAAACAAAACATAATAAACGAAAGAATGTACTATAAAAAAAAAACCATGACTAGTTTAAATATATTCGAAACGGTACGAGGCAATACTTAAAATATAACATGTAATATTTAACGCGAATATTTCACGTTGTATTTTTCTGACGTTTAGACATTTCACCAACCGTATTTATACACTAAATCGCAATGATCGTTCTTAGTAGTTTTTCGATATTATTTTTTAGGCTCGTCGAAACTGTAGCGGACTGTTTAGAAGAAAAAAAACAAAATTAAATATTTCGCATAATAATATTAGCATAACGATTAGAATGACAGTTACTGCGATAACTCGGACAATTGGCACAAATGAAACGACTTCACGGTCAATGGATCGTCCATAACGGTCTTTGTCGTTTATAATATTATAATTTATAATAACATTATACGTTACCTATATTCGCAATACGAAAAACGATGACAAATTTCCGGAATGGGTTCGTGCACGTTCTATACCTTATATGCATATAATAATAATAATAATAATAATAATAATAATAATAATAATAATAATAATAATAATAATAATAATAATAATAATAATAATAATTGCCAACAGAGGGAAGGAAGAAATGGACGAAATACAATGCGAAAACAAAACAAATAATAATATAATTATTATAACAATTATTATATGGAATATGGTTTATTGACTAAACTTCAGTCAATGAGATCTGGTTAAACCACGGTATAAGCTGTTAGCTACTGACACGCTTATGCATCGTGGCCATTTAATTACTATCATATCATATCACACGCGTGTATCGATTATTTTCGAACAATATATATATATATATATATATATATATATATATAATACGTTACGTATTTGACCGTGATAATATTACATATTATATTGCACATTATAATAATTATTTATTAAATTCATCTAATGATAGTTATAACAAAGATGAACGGTCGACAGCACCACACACACGTGTATATATATAAAATAATATTATAAAATAATAATAATTATTATATTATATTATTATTCAACAAGTCGCCGTATCCTAATTAACGCTTCAATTAGTCCGGATGAATACCAAGCGGTTGTCGTGCGGTAAACTGTAGAAAACCGATTACACTGGTACACGATTATAATATTTATATTGACAATTATTCGGACCGTATAATATTGTTATCAAAATATATTATAAATGTTTGATGTCGCACAATTTTCTCGCGTGCTGATATATCATAATATAAAACGGTATTATAATCTTGCAGTAGTAGTAATAACAATCACATCGTATAATAATTGCGATACCTAACCCAACTAATTATTTTTATGAAAAACTATTCGTGCTATATCATACGAGGGTAATAATAATAATAATAATAATAATACATTTTTTCAATTCAATAACAATTAAAAACGATTTAAAATATGTAATAAACCGATCGATCAATCCTTGCGTACACTATAATATAATATATTTTATTTTATATTCGCAGTACGCCAATAACGGTATACGCGCATATCTAACAATATTATAAGAATGACGTGTAAAAACGCGATATTAATATTTTTCTTTCGGATTTATTGTACAGGTTTAAAAATAAAATCCACGCCGACGTAAAATTTGTCCCTCGAGTTTTTTTTTCTTCTTTTATTGATGGGATCTGTGAAAAAAAGAAATATATATAAAAAAAATAATATAAAATACGAAAAATAATAATAAAGGCAATACGGCGTTGCGTTTATGCAATACAAGTGCTCGTAGGTGATTAATGATCACGTTTATTCTTTCTTACACGCACTTTGCGCATGCAATCCGTTGATATACATAATAGCGAAATGCACGTCTTATGAATATAAATCATGGAACCCCCAGAAAACGATGATGGTCTACTTGCTTGGCGTTCGCCCGACTTGGCTAAAATCATTTTCTACCCGCCTTAGAAGGAAAAGTAAAAAAAACTTGTTATTTCCTAGTTTACCATAGACGTTCGTGATAGTACGATACCGCGGTATTTCGGTATAACGAGAAGGACCAAAATTAGGTCAAACCCCAAAATCTCATATACTTGTATATATATTATAGCGTAAGTGAAATATTAATATTTTCATGAAAATTTATAAACGAGGTGTGTAAAAAAAAAAAATAATAATATATCTTCTATTATTCATCGTCAATATAAATTATAATTTTTTTTTTATCGTTATATTTATCACAACAAGTCGGTTGAAAAACAAATTTTAATATCGTCAATTAGTGGGTGTTTAGTTAATATAATAATACAATTTCTTTTTTTTTATTTCGAAAAAAATAATATATTATAATAGTGTTTTGAATTATTCGAGAGATTATTCACATTTAAATTTCATTTTGTATAATACATTGATAGTTTCTAAACATATCATTGTGTACGAAAGACGCTTGGGAACTTAATGAAATTGGATAGGGTTGTATATAAGTTTACGAGAACTTTTGCTGAAACGTATAGGCAGAAGATTAAACATATAATAATAATAATAATTATTGGTTTACAATTATATATGATTATAATATCCGCAGAAGCGAAAGGAAACCATAATTGAAAAAAAAAACCAATAATTAATTACCGCTGTACAAATGATCTCAGTATAATTATTGCGGTTTTTAATTTGTATTCCGTCTATCTAAACGACAAACCGCAGAGATAAGATAAATACTATAGATAACGCGATGATTGTTAATGATAGAATCATGAAGAATAAATCGTTTAACACAAATCGATATCGGTAATATAATATAACGAGTTGCGAGATATCATTTCCGACTTGCGTTTCGCGTGTATTATTACTGTGAAATCTGAATAATACGCTTATTTCGTTATCAATAGAACATTAATTTCTAATAGTTTTTTTACGGGAACAAAAATGGCAAATATTTTTAATATCATAATCTGCGCTGCCTAAAAAAAAATATATTTTATTCCGGACGTTTTAATTTTGTTCGTTTCTACGATGATATTTTAATATTGAAAACCCACGTATCCCCCAGGTTTTCAATATTAATAATTCATAAAAGTACCCGACTTGTCTCGAAAACGCTATGTATAATATAATATACCTACTCTTTGTAATATAGGTAGAATGATTGTACGTAGAATATATTATTTTAGGTAAACGTCACGGTTGTACCCTACATGGACGTTGATGAGAATGCGTCTGTAAATGTAATTTATTATTATTATTTTTTTGTCCGTATCCGATGATGTTTTATGAAATAAGAATTCGATAATATCTTCGTATGTTAATCGGCACTACACTACACGCGCCATCCGAGCGGAACGGTCCGATTAGTCTGGGACGTGTTGCAAATCGTACGGTCGTTTTCATTACGTTGTTCGGCGTCTTATTCATCGAGTTTTTAACAAAATATCGTATAACCGACCTCGTGATTTGTATATAATTTAATAAACGTGTACGTCATAAAACGTGCAAAATCATTTAAACTCGTCAGAGGACAACAAGATAAAACTACGGGTATATTAATAAAATGTATAGTGTTAATTCCCGAAACGGCAATTATTTTATAAATTAATTTTAAATAATTTTAATATAATAAATAGAGCACATTGCTTGAATCAATACGAGTTTAAACACATATTTTATTAATAATAATAAAAAAAAAAAAAATTATAATAATACGAATAATTATGGTTATTATAATATGTGACCAATATCACCTTATTATAGTTTATAGAACGTAAAAATGTTTTATTGTGTTTATCAGTGTATAAAATTACAATTTATATCTAATAATATTATTAAATGTATTCAAAGAACCTTTTAAATTATAGATAAAAAAATATATATTTATATTATATACAAAATATATTAAGATTACTGGATATGGATTTCAATTTCAATTTCATACTATAATACTTATATATTTATATCGCAAAATAACAAGGAATACATTTTTCTTCGAAATTAAAAGGTTATCGATTTGTTTATCAAACAATAATAATAATAATAAAATATAATGTTCGTAATATATCCTATTTCTTTCTATATAATATCAAACCTTAATAATTAGATAATTTATAGGTATATGTTCGACAAGTCATATTGTGTGAGGACGTTCGGCAAAACGTGTTAAACATTTGAAATTGTAGACTTTGATCTATTAATTAAACTAAAAAAAGCAAGCAAAGAGATACATGGTATGGAAGGGATACAGGTGTAAATAGGATATAGTGTTGAATTTTGATTAACATTTTAATACAATGATAAATCATTACATTCCTGAAAACGATTTTGAGCGAAGTTCATCAGATAATAATATAATATGTACCTATATAATGATTAAATTTTTTACATTTATCAGTCTCTACGTTCAATATATATTTATATTGAATAATATATCATAAACCCCTTAAATGAGTTACCTAAATACCCAAATCTGACGGTACTTTGCTCAGAATCATTTTTCGAATGTAATGATTTAACATTGCACCAAATTTTAACCAATACTCAACACTTTCTTCTTTCGAACTTTATCCCTTCTACACCAGTATCCTTTCCCTTGCTTTTTACTTTAAACAGCTACAAAAAAAAAAAAAAACGTAAATTCACAATTAATTGGTACTTACTGAATGTTTGAATTAAGTATATGTATTTGAGCTTCAATTACATTTTCAAATGTTTTCAAAATTTTTTGTCGATTTTATTTAACATTATTGTAAAATATTGAAATATAATAAGAAGAATCCCATTATAAATATTTTAAATATTTATTTTATTCAAATTTCAACTTTAAACATCTATAAAAATTTTTTTATAATTAATACGTTAACTAATAATGATGATAAAATTGAATAAAATTGGATAAAATTTTCAAAATTTCTCAAAATTTTTTGGCTTTTTAATTTATTATTATTGTAAAAGTATTGGGAAATATAATGAGAAGAATACATTAATCACATTAATTAATTAATTAACTAATCTGATGAATGAATCTATTCTATATAATAATTTAGTACGTATTGTTTAATAGTAATGAAATTCATTAAAAAATAAACATATTTTATTGATTTACTAAATCACTTATTTTTTAGTGTAATATTTGTTTAAAAATTTAAATATTGATAATAGGTCATTATTATGTTTACAATCAATTAGGTATAAAAATAATGAAATAAATTTGAACGATTTCAATTATTGTTAAAAACGAACATAAATAGATTACTAAAGACATTAAATTAACAAAAAAACAAAAGTATTATATTTTAAATTTTAAATTATTAATTGTATATAAATAAATAATGGATAACCATATTTCATGTAGTGTACAACACAAAATATGCATTTTTTTTTTTTTTAAGGACTATCCTACTGAATTGTTTATAAAGCATAAAATGTTGGTACATAATAAAAATATGTGCTGTATATCAGCAAAATTAATGATTCACGGGTTTAAAATTATCGTACGAGAACGGCTTCACTTTTGTGTACGCACGATTTTCATCGTAAGACTTCTTAAAATACATAACTCCATAGCCCGGAATGTTTCATCGAAAAAAAAAAATAATATCAATGAAAACGTTATAAAATGTAATATATAATTGTATAATGTTAGAAACGAATAATAAAATGTGTATAGGTACATTATTTGAAGTGGTATACATTACGTGGTAAATAAATTATTGTGTATGGGAGTGATAAAATAATAATAATACACCGTGGTATATACCAAGGTATGGGTAAAAACTATATGAAAACACATTTCTTATTTATTTTATTGTTTACAAAAAATTCATTAAGTCGTGTCGAATACGATATTATTTTAAATTTGACAATTTAAAAAATGTATTTTTGAACATCCCTAGACATATACGTTATTAATATTTATTTTATTACAGCAAAGTAATATAATTTTATATATATTATTAATAAAAATCTTTATCAAAGTATAAAATATTATGTTTCGAATAGTTTAATGTATAGAAATTTAAAACGTGAACGTAATTTAAAAGTTGCATTTTCTTATTATGAACGCAAACTTTTCAAATAACAGTTTGCAGTAGAATTTTTTTTTTTATCGTAATTTTCTGTTTTAAAAAATATTTTTATATTTAATATTTAAGACTTTGACAGATATGTGTGTTTAACTTTAAATAATTCATCTATTCTATTTCTATATATATCAATTATGAAATCAAACTATTTAATTAACTCTTTAAATTTCATAATTCGTTTAGTATCGGTAATCGGAAGGATTGTAATTTCTATTAGTACGTGATGAGAGACACGATTAACTATAAAGTTTAGGGACGACAATCTCAAAATCTGACATGGACGTTTATCTTTGACCGCGGTATAACGTTCGAGTATGTTAACTACGACACAAAGTATTTCGATGAGTGATTTTTGTGAATTTTTTTGGAGTCTTGAATGTATAATATTATTATATTTGTGGTTAATAATAATTAAATAATAATTAAAATGTAATTAAAATAATTAATTTAAAATAAATAATTAAAATATGTAATTAAAAAATAATACCTAATTATTTAAATTAATAATTAATAATTAAAATATTTCAAATGCGATTTGTGAACGATAGAAATAATTCTGTGTTTTGCATGAATAAAGAGATATTATTGTCGTAATATCGTCAGACACTCGACTAAACAAACAATATTACTCGTATTTATCTCACCGGTGGGTATAATTATATAAGTTATAACGACACAAAATATTTGCCTACGTCCAATTAATACACGCGTTAAATCCGTCCGATAACACGCACAGTTTATTTCGGATCTTATCGACTGAACGTTTCAAAACGTGCCATCGTGGATGACGTATAATACGATATATACAATATAATGTAAAGTCTACAATTCGGTCGTACAGAAACTCGGTATTGTACACGCGTATATTATACTTACGTGCACGGCGTGCGCCGTCTATTTGTTTTCGCGGGTATTAGAAGTTAAGACTCGAGAGTGTACTCGAGATATATATACAGGATGTCTGGTCACGATAACGACAAACAATAAAATGCAATAAAATAAAAAAATAATTAATAAATGTAATTTTAAAATCGCGTATTCGTAGCATTGAAAACGCTGTGAAAATTTTAGACCGCAGTTTAGAAAAATATACGACCCGACCCGATAATATAACTTTATATTTCATTAACGCGTACGCGTACATAATATACTGCAATGTTACACATTTCGAATCAAAAACACGTCGGAGTTGGAAAAATTTCAAAATTTTACAAAATCGTATACGAACGAATGACGTCATAATATCGTCATGTTGACCCGTCGGGGCGGCACACCCTGTGTAATATACGTAAGGGAAGCAGCAGCTGCTGTGCGATACCATCACGTTTACATTTTACTTTATTAGGAAACAACCCGAAATTGTTTATTTGCCGAATTCGCAGCACGTTTAGCGTGTTCTATATATTATTATTATTATTATTATTATTATTATTATTATCATTGTAATAATATATTATTATAAGCTCGCGGGCTTGCGGTTGATCGGAACGACGGAATGGAATACTCTGCGCCACGTCGCATCGTTTTTGGACACAATTAACGTGGCCCGGATAACCTCCGAGCTCCGAGCGCCAACGAAGTTATTCTATATTATATATAACATTACCATCGGAAAACACGTATTGGTACAATAGACGTTTAGGTATTTTATCCGTAACCCTTTATTTCTTTTCAATCTCCCCGAACGACAACGATCCGTGGATAATTTACGCCGCGTGCGGGATTTAAAGTCGCGAAAATGAGGTTCGATATACCATCGTATTTATTTGTTCGTATTCTTCTTTTGATGAAAACAGCCACGGAGGCGATTTAAAAAAAAAAAGCATTAAATACGCATTACAGTCGAAAGGATGAAATAATTACGATATCGGTTCGTTATAATATATTATAATATAGTATTACATAGTGTTTCGTTTCTTTTTTAACGATATTCTTTATAATATAAAAGTCGACGTAAATACGACTGCATAGTTCAGAAGTCTTCTTCTTCTTCTTCCCCTGGCACTTAGTACCTACTCTCGAAGTCTAAGACTTTTGGCCGCCATTACAATAATCCTCCATTTTTTACGTTCCTGAATTACTTCCCTCCATCCTGTATACTCTCGATCTTTCGATTTTGTTCTTCTAACAACATCCAGCCACATTTTCCTGGGTCTCCCTCGACGTCTCTTACCCATTGGTTTCCAAATTTAGGATTGTTCTACTATTAAAACGTTCAGTTCAGACGTGGCGGATTATTTTTCGACGTGATTAAATCGCTTTTAAACGACCAGCGTATATTATTATACGAAATGTTATAATATGGACGGAAAAAGGGCAAATAATATGTGAAATTCTCAAAAATACGCTGTGCGTTTTTATTTATTTTGCTCGCCGCGGATTTATAATAACCGAGAGTTATGAATCATAATGAAATATATTGTGACGTGTACTCGGGTACAAGAAATAAGGTAACAGTCGACTATTTCGGTGTGCAACTGGTGGACGAAGGGGAAAGAAAATTAAACCTGGAGCCCGCAGCGCGTATAAAACGATAACGACTCGTTTCAATTGTTTTTGGAAAATTAATAATTGAACGTGGCATATATTATAGTATATATAATGCACGGGCAAGAGCAAGGGTCGATCCTTATATTGTGTAAGGGTTAATCGAGTTATCTATATTTACGTGGGGAAACCGATTGAAAATTTTGATTTTCACGACGTTCGCAGGTAGACGCACGTATATAATTATCATAACGAATGACCGCGACGACGAGCGTTTATAACCTGGTATGCGGTATGTACGGTAAAATCGCAAATACAGAATAATTAGAAGTAAATAAATAAAAAAAACAAACGAACGAACGAACGAACGTAAAATTATACCGTAACGCGGTCTTTACCGGTCCCGTCCAAAGGGAGGAATTTATTCATGTATATATAAAATAAAGTGTGGACTGCGAGCGGGTTTCGATAAAAATTAATTATTAACGCGTATACAGTTGAAATATTATTCGTCGTTACACGGATACGTAATATTATTATAATATATAATATCGTATTTTTTATATACGAGCGTACAGTTTTTTCAAATTATTATTATTTTTATTATTTTTTTCTGCAGACCAACGCGTATAGACTCGAAATTTATACATCCGAGTAACGATTCGCCTTCGTCCTGTCTCGGCGGACGTATATTTTATCCGACTCGCGAGTCGTTCTAAACGTATATAATTGTACATTTTTTCGTTTTTTTTTTTTCACTACGTGGAATTTATATTTAAATAAAGGGGGGAAAAATGGTCCATCGAATCGAATATTATAATAAATGGTTATATACATACTTTTGTTATAGTCGTGTTATCATGTTATAATTTATATCATTTTTACGAACTAGAAAAAAAAAAATGATATTTTTTTTATTATCGTATTTTTGATAAAAAAAAAAAAAAACAAAAATAAAAAAATTCTATTATTATTATTATCGAAGGATACAACGCGTAATGTACGTATTATATTATACGGTAATAACGTTCAACGTCAGAGCTAAAACTTTGATTTCTTGTTAATTTCGTCCGGTAAAAATTAATTTACGAGGCAATTTCATATCGTTATAATAATATTGTTTACCTTTGATGATGTCGTTCGTATATATATAATTTAAAAATAATATAAATTACACAGTGTTATAAAACTTAATAAATTACGCAATAAAAAGTACTTTGGCTAATATAAAAACGTTAATTATTATTTATAGCGTCCATATTTACGCGTTTATAGTTTTAATTTAGTATACCTATAATATATAATACTCGTATTTATATAAATACGAAATACCTCCTATATAAATATTCAAAAAGAAGTCGGTGAGTTCCACTGTTGTATAAAAATAAAATCGTACGTAATAATCTGAGAAGACGATATTAATATAATATTAATAAATCGCGATTTAAATTATTATCAAAAATCACGTCATATTGACAATATCAGACGCGTTTTATATTGTTATGATTTTCGTTGTTTTCGTAATAAATTTTCTTCAAAAAATTCAGCAAGAATTTGTAGGGGGATTACAAAAGTATTGACCCCTCCCGCAGAAACACAGTAGTGATCCTTATTTTTTTTCATATTATTATCGTTAATCGTATTTAGTAAATTTATCGATTATTATACAGGGG
The DNA here is from genome assembly GCA_021307375.1 of Tetraneura akinire. Lineage (NCBI taxonomy): Eukaryota > Metazoa > Arthropoda > Insecta > Hemiptera > Aphididae > Tetraneura > Tetraneura akinire. Next base: position 3,243,306 of record JAIUCT010000013.1, on the reverse strand, counting down.
GAAAATTTTGAACCCCCCAGAATTTTGTTCAAAATACGCTAATGAGTAAAATTATATCGTTATACGTTCAACACGAATTATGACGAAACATATTTAAAACTATAATAATAACAATATGTATATAAGTAAGAACTAAGAAGAGGAAATAGAAAAACGTTAACGGTTAAAACTTTGGCTGCGCGCGTAAAACTCGTGAAAACTTTCGAATACGCTGAGGACCAAACGAGGGAAAAAAATTGGAACGATTAAAATAACGTTATTGTGAATCTCTGTACTCATAAATAGGCTCCTGCGGGGGCGAAAAACGCATTATTATTATTTTTTTTTTTTCGTCGCGATGTGTAATATAACAGCCGCTGCTCCGATAACCGTTTATACCGCATTCGAGTTTATATATTTATATCATAATTATTAATAATAAAATAATAATAATTATTATTATTATTATTACTATTATTTATTTATGTTATTATAAACAATAATAATTTTCGTATACGAAAGTTGGATTCTCCGCGGCGCGATAGTTCGTTGTGGACGGGCGCGCGGGGAAACGGCAGGCGACCGCGTTACCGCATTAATTATTATTATTATACCTAGGTACGTATTATTATTATACCGTATTTTTCGTACACAACGCGGTCGGCGGAGTCGAGGTCTAATAACAGAAGCGGCGCGGGCCGACTTCGCGTACAGAGCGCGCGGACGAGTGCGACTACCGCGCGAGAGTGAGAACGGTTGTGCTTGCGTCGGCGGCGGGAGCGCGCGTATGTATGTGTGTGTGTGTGTGGGTGGGCGGGGGGTATTGATTTTCGCGTAGAGTCGCCGGGTGCCGTGGGGGGCGACCGACGCATGAATGGAGGAGACGAACTATTCGAAAAGCTAATATTTTTATTTTTATTTTTCGTGACGTCTACGATAGTAATGATAATAATAATGATAATAATGATAATAATAATAACGTGATGATAGACGATATAATATTATTGTTCCGTCATGAATTATACATTTTATTATAATTATTATATTTTATAAGGAAATGATTTGCCTATTCGTAATAATAATAATAATAATAATAATAATAATCCAGAGGGAAAGGTGGTGTGAGTTTCACCGATCGTCGCGCGACAAATTTGCTTTTGTAATAATAATTATAATATGTTTATATTATATTTTCGGTTAAAAGTTTTAAACCGCGGTAGGTGTATCGGTTGCGCGTATATTATACACACATGAGTACCGCGGTTAAAACACTAATCGCATCATATTCATACATACCTGTATAATAATATATTATTATATGTATTAGCATTAATACCGCCAGAATCCAGAACATATTCGCGGGGAGGCATCACACGATTTTTTTTTTGTATAATTATTCGTAAACTGATTTAATTTTAAAATCCCATAGTGTCTTCATACCTAAAAACAAAAAATAATAAAAAACGACACACATCATTGTAATTTGTAAAACCATTACATTCTTCGCTAGTTCGCTCAGAATCTAAAATATGAAATTTACAAAAATGAAGCAATTATAATTAGTTATAATTTGCATCATGTATTATACGTACGATTTGATTTCGGTAGGATTTTAGAAATAGAGTGAACGACACAAAACAACACGCGTGTGAGACGTCACCACCAATTTTCGCAAATTTTTGTTAGAATTTCACGACTTTAATTCGTACGCAGGTTTTCACACGGTGAGTTGGTTTATTGATAGCGGAATATAATAATTTCTCTCCGTGGTTTTTGCATTTTGTCTTGATAACAGAACCATAGTAGAATAATATAATATAATATTATGATAATAACACAGTGAAGTTATATATTATTATTATTTTTTATTCATTCGGTCGGGACGGTATAATACGCGCGACGGCATTATCGACCGAACGAGCGACGCGTATACGCTGGCGGGCGCAGCGCACTGATTCTCGTCTAATTCAATTGTGAAAAATAAAAAAATAAAATAATTATTAATCGCTTCTAATTGCCCGTGAAATTCGGACCGATTATTTTCTCCCGGCGCGACGACGAGATTTATTAATGATTCATTATTATTAAACCGAGCTCGATTTACTCTCCGTGTATTGTGTTATGAGTTATTTCCAATATTGTTCGACGAGTCGTGTAAACACACGCCAGCAATTATTGAAAAACAAACAATCGCGTGGACGAAAAAAAAATAATAATATAATAGTAATTTTTTTCTGTTCCGTATACGAAGAAAAAGTTTCGTTCTGATCCCTCGAGAGACTAAAACTAAAACTATAGAAGGGCAAAAAAAGAAGAAAAAAAAAATTGGACGACTATTTTTTTTTTCCCCCCCCCCCTTCTGTTTTATGCCTATCGCGTCGATTTACTCAAAGTCAATGTTTCAGAAATAAAAACCGGTGGTATTTTTACCTGTACGTTACAAGTTTAAATCATAAACTTAATATAAAATATACCCGTATTAAATATATAAACTTTAATGGTCATCCGAGCAGAAAGGTCACGTCCGTCATCAGGAATATCCGAATATATTAAACGATATTATAAAATTCTCTTAAATAAAATCGCGTAACGCGTGTGTAATACGAAAAACGTAATACTTAGGATTTAGGTAGCTACAGTGACGTATTTACTAGTGGAGGAGTATACGGGAAAATAACCCCTTGTCCTTTTTTTACGAGTGATATTTTTTGATAAATTAAATTGTTTTTCCATTCCTATATCCAGGGTCAATCTTGGCCATAATATTATATCCCTCTTGACAAAATCCTAAATACGTTAAATAAATCTCATGGTTGTCACGTGTGAAAACGTATAAAATTTCGTAAAATATAACGAGATATAATATTATAATAATTATATAAATTCACATCAATTCGGCCTAAGATTTAAATCAATAATACAATACGTATACGAAATCTGAATTTAAAACGTTTACGTTATTTTTATTTAGGTACAAAAAATGTGTAATATTATTATTTATGAATAAATCGAGTGAGAGACGTACATTTATTATAATATGATAATAGTAATATAGTACATTAAACTATGTTAAAATCTCGGTTGTTATTTTTATATAATTACGTCTGTTATAAACTAAATTAAAAAAAAAAAATATGAAATTAAATTTGTAAAACTTAACAGAATAACGTCGATCGAATCATTAAATATCATTTAATAATAATAATACGTTGTTTCAGTAATAATATATATATATATTTTTTTATCAAAACGATAACAGTTATGTCTTATGTATTATACACGAATAACGTGAAAATTACAAGAAACTTTTTACGTATTTAAAATATTAATATTCGGTAGCTATAAATAAATGAACGAATGTTCGGCGCGTGTTATAGATAATTATACCGTCTGGTATATAAGTATTAATAATTATTGTTAATATATATAGTATTATTTTCGAGTGTGATAACAAAATATGTATTATAATAAATAATAATACGTTTTATCGTAAACATTTCCACCGCAATGTCGCACCCAATCAATTCGTTGGAAATCGTTTCTCTGATAATAACATTATTATATTATTATAACGATATCGGCGTTTATTGTTACAACTTTTTTTTTTTTTTTTTTTGCGCCACAAAAAATGACGACATCGCTGCATGAGTTAATTTAATAAAATATACCTGTATATATATATATATATATATTATATAATTATACGACGAAAAAACATGATAAAAAAAGGAAAAAAATTAAATAAACAACACGCTCGCGTAAATATTACAAATATTTTAATAAGAACGTCGGTTTGATAACACACGAAAGTCTGTGTATATTCGTATAATAATTGTTATCATCGGCGTTTGGAGTTGGTGATAAACTGATAAGTGATAAATATACTTTATCCGAGGACCTTGCGCCAATGATTTATACCGCTTATAAAAAATAATCTAAATATAATATTGTACTCGTGTGTTATTCGCAATTTTGTACGTTTTTACTCGTCGTTTTATTTCATACTATACGTCAGATAAAACGTGTTCTTTTTTTTTTTTTTTTTTTTTTTTTATCACATAAGTACACCGCAATATTATCATCGGTCGAAACAATTAACGACACCAAAATAACCGCGTGGCCTCGCCATGAACCGCACAAATGCCAATAACGAGAATTTATTGGAATAAAAATATAATATAAAAAAATAAAAAATAAAATAAATAATAATAATTAAAACACATTTAAATTTTTTACAATTTTATTATATTCTTAACTGTATTATTATTATGATTATCGACTAAGTCGTCAAGGCGACAAGGCGTATTATTATGTTATACGTAGTGATTGTGATAATGTGATCAAAGAAACAGTTTTACATACACTCTTCTTTGATGTTATATTTCCAATAAAACGAAATTTTCATCACTCTGTATATCTACTCGATATTAGTTTATTTATCGTATGCGTGAATTTATTAAAATAACTGAATATAATATGTCTATCGGAGAATTATTTAAATAATTTTTATTAATTAATAAAAAAAAAATAGATTTGAATCAACATGTCTATTTTATATGAAATATAAGAATTATGAAAAAATATCTTGAAAGAAAAAAAAATTTACTGTTTATTTTTATTATAATTATGTAGGGTTCATGTTTTTTAACTAGGTTATTTTGTTTACGGAGTAAAATAATTTATACATATTATAATAATTATCGATATTCATTCATTATGCTAACAAATCATTATTTTGGAAATAATTTTTTTATTCCTACGCGTTTTGATGCTTGTTACTCGTATATTTTAATAATAAAATATAAACCGAACAATATTAAATTTTTGAAGTTTTTTTCAAGGAATAAATCAGTGATAAAATAAATCGTATTGTTCACTCTGTATAAATTTATAATCAATGTAACGTTATGTTTTTAAAAATATAATTGTATAAAAAAACAACGCATTTAAATTACAATTAAATTATTTATTTTTATAAATAGGATAATAAATTGTACGTTATATTGCCTTTAACCACGGACATTTTATTATATAAGATATTATTGTAAATCCGTGATGTTAACAATACTTTTAATGTTTTTCAACTTATAATTAAATTTTATATTTTTATTATATATTTTATTTGATATCGAATCGCTTTTAAAGTAATAATATCACGCTTGAGTATTGAATTAAATCCAATGTTTTACATAATATTAGTTAATTTCACTCGTTATCTCGTAATAATAGAGTGTAAACAAATCATATCACACGCACTTTTGTCTGCTACGATTATTTCCATTTTCGTGAGTACAGAACGCGTGATGGCATCGTGTGCGTATTATGGCCAGGTCTCTTCCCGACGATGATGGTAATACTTTTATCGTATTTAACATACAACAAACACGGTCGAGTTAGATAATTTTAACGGACGCCACGACCACTTGCACAGGGTTGGTGGATATAAGGTCAACCTAAGGGTTATCGTATACAGGGTACATTTGCACAGTACGAACGTCCTTTTTATTTTTATCCAGTAGGTATACGTATTATTATAATAACGATTTTGTATAGTTTCCAGGACGGTCGGGAAAATTATGTAAAAGCGGACATTTTTTGTAAAAAAAAAATATAAGAAAATTATGATTGCAATTATAAAAACAAAAAAATTCTCTTTAAATTCACAATGTGTATGTTACGTAAATATTACTCGTATAATATAACGCGTTTTATACATACGAATAAAAAAATTGATTAAATTAAATACAAAATGTTATGATCACAGAAAGTATTTCGAGAGAAAATACCTATTATACGTAAATACGTAATATTATAGCGTATTTTATATAATTAGTACGTGTGTGTTCGGAAATGTAGGAAACAATACAAATTTAAAGCGATTTTTTTTTCTTCCACAGTAATCGCACGTTCGTATATCAATAAAATGTCACGTCAAACGATAGTGAACACCTGATCATATTACATAAATGGTATGAGAAAATTGCAAATTTTTTCGTATTCGACATTTCGATATTTCGTCAAAAGTCGAAAAAACAATCAATTTTTTTCAATGATATTCGTAAAACGGTATCAATATATAGTATATTACAGTTTATTTTATTTTATTTTACCTCGTTCAGTCTATACTTTGGAAACAACTACAAACAATTCAAAAAAAAAAAAAAAAATTTGGTCAACATATGTGTCGTTTTTTGTTTTTCGTATTATACATTTTATATGGTACTGTATTAAGTATATTAAAATATCAAATGCGTTGGGTGTCGTCCCATATGGCGTCTTTGAACATAACATTATAATAATATGTGAACTAAACCAATTTATATATTAATATTATATGATATAATCGTTTGAAAATGGACCGAAATATAATATTATTACTCGCACTCGGTATATCGGTATTGCGTTTTGATAATATAATATATGTGATATCACATGTATTTTTCGGAATTTTCAATTTGGATGTAATCGGAGGTCAAACGACGTACAGTGACGCAATGGACCAAAGTGTGTGCAGAGTTATGTAAAAGAATAATCGTTGTTTTAATCCACACGGAGACCGCCGCGGTAGAGTCGATAACGTTTTCAATTCATTTAATTCATTCCATATGCGTATTATGGCGGTACCATATACCACGGTACATTTTATTAATGCTATTTGTTATTATGTACCGCAGTTTTATGTCGGTACACGATAAAAAAAATGTATACATATATAATATATATATATAATATATTGTTATGACATTACAAAAATATTTTAGATGTCCGAGGGGATAACAAGCTTTTAATTTTTTTAGAACCACTAATTTTAGACTGTCTCGGTGGTCTTATTAATTTTTTTCCGGCAAAGTTATTACTATTTTTTTTTTTTTTTTTTTTTTATACAGACGTCCTCGAGAAACCCCTGCCCACAGGGACTATATAACCTCCTTAGGTTGTGCTTTGCATATTTTATATTGTATTTCCCTTATCAAACTCGGAAAACTTTGGCTTTCTAGTAGATTAATTTTTTACGGTTAATTACGATTGTAAAAAAATTTCATTGCCCTCGAATCGCAATTAATAAAAGAAAAAGAGGAAAAATATACAATGGATAAAGAAACGAATCTCATGATAAATGTTATGGAGCTTTATATAGTGACAGAAAAACGATATGATAAAGAGTACACATAATATACTTTTATGTCATGAACAATAATTTAAAAAAAAAAGTTCATAAAATTATAATGGTTTAGCTTATACTAAGTGAAATTTTGAATGATGAAAGTAAGAGTATACGTAAACATAATAAAGGGTGTTAGTTTAACTTTATTATAGAGTATAAAATAAATTATTAAAATAAATTAAATATGATAAAAATTTGTACGAGAGATGACTAAAACTGTAACCGAATCATATATTTTTATACACATCCATTATTCATGACTATATAATATAAAATTAAAAATATTATAATATAGAAAATAAAATAAGACGAAATGGATTCTATTATAAATAATTATTTTTGACCAAATATTCGTTTTCGCTTTGGAAATGGATGACATATTATATTTTGAAATATTTCACTTTTATCACGAATTTATATATAGATCTACGTATTATATAGATAGAAATTGAATTGAGTAATACGGATAATCTTTAAAAACGATTTCATCTAGTATTAAATTACTTTATATTTTATTGCATTTAAATATTTTGAATAATATTAATCGATTTATTGATTTACAATGGTGTGTGTGTGTAAATATGTTTAATGGGTTCGTAATAAAATATTATTTTTATTCGTCAAACTGCTTAGAGCTTTTATGCGAACAAATAAAATATAATATCGGATTACATAGTGTGTATGACGTATAGTTATTTAATTTTAAAATATGATGGGCGCACTCGTTCGATTAAATAATTTTTAACGTTACACAGTAATAACTAATAATAATACATTATTTATATGGAATACCTATACCTATATTATATTATGTAAATTAAAATTTAATTTTTACTTAAAAAAGAAAAAGATTTTTGATAATAATAATAATATATTATCTATTGTTAGTGATGATCTTGTTTAAGTCTGGAATATGTAAATTACAAAAAAATATTTCATACAATAATTTTAATATCGATTAAAGTCGATAGAAAAACACATTGACACACTGTTTAATACTCGTAGAAACATAATAATTTCGCGTTACATTTTCTTACATCTTTACACGTTGTTTTTTTATGAATTATACGAATATATAAAATACACACAATAATAAACATACGAAATTATTATTTTTTTCATACTCATTATATTTATATATATATATTTTACTTAGGTAGTCTATGTCAATTTCTTTTAACGATCGTTTCCATTAAATAGTTCGTGACGACACAACGGTGATGGCAATAGAGTGGGGGTGTCTCCATAACCAATAATGATGATAATAATAATAATAATAATAATAATAATAATAATAATAATAATAAT
>JAIUCT010000013.1:3224104-3234844 GCA_021307375.1 Tetraneura akinire | reverse complement strand
AATAATAATAATAATAATAATAATAATAATAATAATAATAATAATAAAGATAGGTATATGGTATTGATTTCAATGGGAATTTGTTATTACTTATATAAATTATATAGGTACCTATTATATTTCATACGTACGTGTGCGGTACACAAATACGAACGTTTAATATTGTACAAATATAATATTATAATATATATACATTTAAACGGTACAAAAATATAAATGGATATTATTCCCAGGGAATAATGAACGATGCTATTGAATATTTTAATTTGTGCAATTGTGTTACGGTACTTTATACAATGTTCTAAACGTATAAATTACATTACCTCTCGTTTACAACGTGTCACGATTATTATATGTGTTGTATAATATCATTAAAACTGGTAATTTTAACAAATTAAAATATTTATATAATCTATAAAAATCGACAAGAACGTTGATTATCGTTGAATGAAAAAAAAAAATGTAATGAAGAGATGGAAAAGAATTTAATTAATTTCCGTAGAGAAATTAAGATTATTGTAGTCAAAAATAAGATACCTACATAGGTAATAATAATTTTTCTATAATAGCAGTAATAACAGTATAAAACGAGCAGTAATAGGTAGCTAAAATGACAATGGGTAAAAATTAAAAATATTCAGATATAATATGAAGTATACTGTAAACACATAATATATTATAATAACACCTATAACTGTAATATTTGATACTGCTACAAGTGTTATATATGATATTATACAGAGTGATAAATAATATACTGGATTAGGTATACTTACAAAAATAATAATAATAGACGTATAATAATATAATTTTTTGTTATTTTTACAAAACATTAAATTCTGATTACTCTGTATAATAAAATCGATCCAGCGTAATAATACAAAATATACAATATAGCAAAAAATTGTAAGCAGTAGGTAACTGCATATTGTAATAAAATAATATTATATTATTATACACAGATATATTATAGGAGACCCCAGAATTTTTGTAATAAATACGTACTAGGCGGTGGATTTAGGATTTTTATAAGGAGGGTGCAAAAATTAATGTTTCTTAGGTTCTATTAAATAATATAAGTCCTGCGACAGATAATGAGCTGTTTTTAGTATTTACTAAGAAAATAAATAAGCGTTTATTGTATTATGTTATTATGTTATTTCAAAACCATAATCGTTAAATTTGACAACACACCACACCGGGATAAAAAATATTTCCTTATCTATATAATAACTAAGAGGGTAAGATGTGTGTTTTTGAACATGTGCGTATTTGTTTTTTACCCAGATGCCGACAAGACGACGAGGAGGGTGCATTTATACCCTGGCAACACACTCCGATGTATCACCGTCTGTATACATCCCGTCGTTTTAGTAAAATGATAAAATATTTCGATCGCTCTGTATAACTCACATCGTGACGATGAACCGTTATTAATAATAATAAAAAATTAAAATAAATAATAATAATAATAATAATAATTATTATATGCGATCGTTACAAAAACACGACGAGTCGGTATATTATTTTCTTGCGCGCATCGCGTGTGGCGTTACCGACAAGGAAGAAAAACGTAATCGCTGCCGGTTTTGTGGCCTTTTTTTCTGACGACCAAAACGAACGCGATAACGACCCCCGTACGAAACGGGACGGTAGTAAAAACGCGCGTGCCGTCATTGCTGTCGGAGGGTTCGGCGGTGCGGTTCAACGCATCCAGCGGCACGGTGTGGTGCCGCAACCGTCGCCGTGCGGTCGATTGCGTTATATACACGCTCCGGGCGTTTGGATGGCTTCGTCGAGGCGACCTGTCCGCCGCGTGGCGACGATTCGCAAACGAAAAAAAAAAATTGTACGAGTTATAACAATATTTATAATATTAAAATATGGATAAAACGATATGGCGAGAAACGCGGTATTAAACCGCGCGTGACCGCGGTATAAACGCGATGTTTTCGTCCCCTCTATATTTTTATTTCACCCCGGTCGGTGTCTATATTATGTTTAATAATACCACCCCAAAACGTTATTAGTGTATCAATATTAAAATGTCGTGTGCAGCGTATTATTATTATTTTTTTTTTATTTTTATTATAATAACCGTTTAGTTAGTTTAATAATATGACGTATAACGAATAATAGGCGAATAACATTATAATATTATAAAATTAAAAAAATTAAAAATACATACATTATTTGTTGCGCGTGATAACAATGTCAATGTTTTCGATTTGTATTTTTTACTCCACCCTCGAATTAAAAAAATGTGTTGTTTTCGAAATCTTTTAGTCTCGTTGTTTTCAAGTGATTTTCGTTATTAATTATGAATATTTCCATTTAATTATATTATTATCATATAATATAATATGAAATAGGGAAAAAATGCGTTTAAACACGTTTATGAGTAGGTATATACGCATAAAGCTTTAATGTAATATAGTTATTAGTTCTTCGTCTAATTACTTAGTGTATACACTTTATCATATATTAATACTCGGAAAAGTAATTATTTTCAAAAAATTTCAGTTATATATAACTCAGTTATATATATTCAGTTATATGACATATTATCATTTATTATTATATGTGTGATCAGATGTATAAATATTATTTTACAAATTACGATTATTGGAATCAAGAAAATATTTCAATGTTCACATAATTTTATAACATAAAATATTAAAAAAAAATCTTCGATAAAAATAACGCGTGATAAGTTACATTTGGTTCCCATTAAAAATACACGTGTTTTAAAGGTAATACGTAATAGTGCTGCTGGTGTTGGCCGAGAATATTCACGTTTTTTAATCACAAAATATAATTCGATTTCCGGCGGTCGCGTATTGACTCCAAAAGTCCTCTCGACCTAATTGTTTAACGTTTCACGGTCAAACTCAAGGTCGAAACAATGACGTGACATCACTGCGTCGTCGGTATTCCACGAAAATTGTGTGCGGTAAAGTGATGGATACAATAATATAATATAAAACAATATAATATAATATAATATAATATATTGTTAATTTCGTCGTAAACCGTGTTATAATAATATATTTATATTATTATGTACCTATTTCATTTTTCGAACCCCTACTTTAAAGAACGAACGCGAAATAATATATTTTTCGACGTATTCGGACAATATTATATTATATATTGTTTAGTTAGTTAGACAATATACGAGATTCGAGAAGCGTTCGATAGTACTTTTAATACAGCTGACGGTTTGTACACAACAACATATAATAATATTATTATTTAATTTAAACCCACGCTGGATTACAAAGCGAATTTTGTCCAATATTGGCATTCTACACAGTACTACTACGCACTTGATTTTTAATGTAAACAATAATAATACACTGTACAAAAGAAACGCGAATAAATAATAATTATACTGCGAACACTACAAGCCACCAACATATTAATATAATAATACGATCCGTCAGTCGCGTTTTAGTCGTAATAACGCTTTATTATTTAATTCCATTACACGGCCGCGTTTTATCTGTTTTCAATGTATATATTATTTATATATTATATTTATTTTACAGCGTACAACAAAACAATCTAAACGATATATTTTACCCATTCATATTACTCATTCTGTATTCATAATATTATATTATAGTAAAATAAAATAAAATAATTAATAATATTAAATAGACAAATAGTAATAACACAGTGTGAATGATTATTATAATATTGTAAAATAAGAACGTCTTGTTTCCATTTCGATTAATCAAATTATCGTTTTTTTTTTTTTTTTTTTTTGCAAATGATTTAACTTCAAGTATTATAGTACACATGTATTTCTCAGAGAGTACTTCGTCGTGGTTATCCAACACAGCATAATATTACGTCTTCGTCGGATTTTTTACGACCTATATAATTATATACCTGAAATATTATTCTTATGGTAATGCGTAAGAATTCTGCCCTTCTAGATCGACAAGCAGCGTATCTCCAAAAATTGAATCGTCAGAAAAACGAGTCGTTCGATTTCTTTGTTTTATTTAATATTTAAAATTATTAAAATTTCACATTATTTTGAAAATTTTATTTTGCACTTAATCCATAAATATTTTTCGGCAATATGTATTTTGTGTTTCATTACGTTATAACGTATACAATATAATTTGGCGGGTGAGAATTTTTTTTTTAAAAAAATCCACTTTTAAAGTAATTTCTGGTAGATTTTACCGCATTTCGCCTTAATAAAATAATAAAAATATAAAAAAAAAAAGTGGTCGCGCCAACTTTATCATTTGATAGGAATATGAAAATATCTCATTTTTTTTTTTTTTTTTTTCAAAAAATGACTTTTATTGCAACCGTTAATTTCATCACTGAAAGCGTCTGATCCGTTTATAGTCTTTGTCGTTATATTATTATGTTTTACATACAAATTATATTTTTATTTTCGTACTTTTTTTTTTTTTTTAAAAAGTTTATTGTTGTTTTTATACTTTATTTTATTTTACGTTTCAATACTGTCATATTATTGTTATTACGCGCGAAACCGATTGCAGTAAATGCAGACGGTACCGTCGTCGTTCGTTATTATGACAGCTAAAACACCATTCGCCCAAATACCTTTCAAGTCCCATTTCTTAATGCACGCTTCACCGCACATCGAATGCGTATAATATAATATACCAAGTAGAGACAACAGAGACGCGACTGCAACAGCTGAATATAACGAGGCGAATTTTTTGCAAAAAAACAAAAAATGAAAAAACACCGAGAAAAAATATTTATTAATGGCGATGATGTATTTTTATTTCAAACGTTCAAGTCCATTATTTCATTTTGCACCGTTCCGTTTATGCGCGTGTGTCGACGTGTCGGTATATATTATAGTGTAGTAATCCTTAAAGACAAAACTCTACGGTATTAAAACAGTACCGGATATAGAAACGAAGGTATACGCACCTCTATAAGACGCTTAGATTTTACGAAATTCGAGATGTTGGCAAGTAGTATTTATATAATATTATATAGTCTATAAGGTGTGAAATGAACAAACTCCTCGTGTGTTCTTATACGTGAGACAAATACGCGAGTATATACTCGTTCGATAGCCTTAAAGATATAATACAGTCCGTCCATGTATACGCACGACGGATAAAAATATATCGTTCAAAATGATCTCTCGACTGTTTGGTTTTCGTAGAAATGCCTCCTCGTAAAAATCACTATAAAGGCCCGCGCATTAAATTTTCCGTTCGGATAAATTTGTTTATTCAAAACGCGCGTAAAATCACAATTATTGGCCATACGCGTAATAATATTAATATAATGAATCGGTTAAAATATCGCCGACGCTAAAACATTTCAACGCCGTTCTTTATAAATTTAATAATATTATATTCACGAAATATTCTCAAAAAAATAAAAAAAACGTTACCTTTTCGGCTTTTCGGAATATTACAATATTATTATAATATACGTTCAACGACGTCTTAAAGAAATAACTTTTTCATTTTTCAATTTGAAAATTCATTCATAACGTTCTGATTAAAATCCGTATACCGATCATTACACAGAGAGATCGTAAGCTAAAAATATAATCTGTCATCTACTATAATATTATAAAATGTATATGCGTTTAATAATTATACTGCGCGGTAATTAGAATATTTATAAATACTATAAAATTAAAAAAAATATATTTTAATTTAAACATAATTATTATGTTTATGCGTGCGTATTTTGGTACATTTTCTATACAAAAATCTTTTCAAAAAATTATAATTAATTATTTTATTTCTGGTCTTTATAGTTACTTTAATAATTAAAGTAATTAATGAAGTAAAAGTATAACATTTAATACGTGATATTCCCGTCGATCTACAGCGATAGTTTTTTTTTTTTTACCAATATTGCGAAAGAAAAAATATTACTATTAATATATGTCATAATTAATGTTATAGTTACTCGATTTCCAACGCATGAATAATTACTTATAATATTATTATTCCATATTTTGACGATATATTATAGGTTTAGTTTTACGTAAACGAACTAAAAATAATCTGAATAATGATGACCATATCTTAAATAATAATCATATTTTTTTGCTATAGTTTAACTTAACAATATTTAATATTTATTTATTTATTAGTTTCTAGATTGTTATCATTTATTTTTCTTATTTTGATTGATACATGTAATATTTTAATTTATCCTATTTTGTAATTCTAAAATAGATTAAATATATTATTTTACATAAAAAAAAAAATTATTTATATTGTATAAATTATCGTAATCAAATGTCAATGTGGTTATTCTATTGAAATTGTATTTAATCATATTTGTGATGTTTTTTTTTTTTTTTTGTTTTATGATAAAATTACTATAGATACGCATGTTTAAAAATTAAACATTTTTACAATAATATAATAATGGACATTCTACAAATTTAATTTAATTGACATGTTACGTGTAATTTGTCGAAAACTAATAATGTGCACAATGTATAAAAAGAAGAAAATATAGAGTATATACGTTCAAAATCTATTCCAGGAAATACTTACGTATAGGGTTTTGCAAACTCTTAAATTCAGAACCCTTAGACGTTGACAAGTTGCGCCACTTCTCGTTACCACTTAAATAAAAAAGGGACAATAAAAACAAGTTCTTACACAATATTAATAGTAAAAATACTATACCTATACAACTATATTTTTTTTCTCATGCATCATGCCTAAACAATTGCATTAAAAAGGTTCTTGGTTATCAGTGTAGTATAATAATAATATGGATATAGGATTCAATTTAATTCACTATATTAGTGATTTACTGGACTCCTATAGAAATTATAATATTATTAATATTACATATTTTCAATATTTAAATATTTTAAATTCAGAATAGTCTTAAAAAAATATTTTCAAATCAATATGATTACAATATAATTTTACATTAAAATCTTGTCAATTTTGTACTTAAAATGTGTCTGTTCACGTACATTCGATGGTAATATTGTAATTACACATTATCTGTTAGTATAGAGTGCTTAAAATGATAAGGAGCACTGAAACACAAGATTACGCTGGTGGAAGCCTGGAAACGGTCGTAAATTGTCACAAGGGTAGCGAGGTATTGGTTCGAGGCCAGATTATCCGGGCGAGGTATTATTATTACCACCACCACTATCATGGTAACCATGGTTACTTATCACAGCCTAAAAATCTCCAACAGCATTTCCTATCCCTCTACCGGCTTCCATCCTACTCTACCGCTCTCGGACCCCAGAATTATCCCTTCCTTCTCTACAAGTCTTTATTCCTATCTCCTATGTTGTCTCGTCTACTAAACAGCCGGAAAACCACTCTTGGCCCACGTGGTGATTTACGTCCTATTGCGAATTTACAGTCGAAATCGAGTATATAATATATATATATACATAAATATATAATATATAGCTAAACATGTAACTCTCGCCCTGCGGGGTAGTAAACGCATACATGAGATAATATTATAGTGGCAAGCACGTGTAATCACTGTCGTTTAAACAAACACTGACGCACGAAATAACAAACTGTACTGTATTCATGCGTCCTATGTACGATATAAAAACTATTGAAATAATTTGTTAGGTACGTCAAACATAACATAACATAACATAGTACAATAGTATATTCTTGTATTGTTCATAACGTTATATTTTGTGTTCGCCTATCAATAATTTTACTACGGGGCACCACAAACCTATAATAATGTGAAGCATTAAATTACAATGAAAATACGCACGCGCATACACTGTTGTGCTGTAATAATAATAATAATAATAATAATAATGTAACATTTTTGCATTCCATTTAAAACAGACCGGCGGTAAACTCAAAAATTCCATAGTGTATCTGAATTTAAAAAAAATTTATTATCGTTTTAATTTCAAAGGGTCTGGTAGTTTAAACAGCAACCACATTGCCTTCGTATCCAGGACAACGAACTATTTTTACTCTATAATTTTAATTTTATAAAATGTTTGCGTAACTGAATATTATATTAATTCTTGTAGTACGTAAAATAGAAATTATGAATTCTAACGTGTTGGCAAGTATTCACGACTCGTAAATTGTCATGTATGAATATATAATATAATATACAGGTGCAGTGTGTTGATCATTAATTGATAATAATTCGTATCACAGAAACAATAACGAGAATTTCATATTAATTAAATTTTCGTTTTAATAATTTTTTCTACCCTAAAAATTTGATAAATGTGTAACGTTAAATGAAAATAACTTGATTACAGAAAAAAAAAAAATAGCTTAGGAGTTCCATTATTTTAAAGAAGAATATAGTTATACTCACGTTATATATTATTATATACATTACCATTACGTACCTACTCGTATTATTCGTTATAACGAAGTAATTCGTAATCGTACTCCAGATTTTCCATTATCCCTAAGTTTTTCCAGTATAGTTAAGCCGCTCTGGCTGCTGCTGTTGCTATACGAAGAAGGAAAGGAAGAAAATAGTGAATTTATCGGTTACATTATTTAAGTTTTTCGGAAAGCCTTTTTTGCATTTGGATCGGATCCAAGAACTCGAGGACGGTGAAAAACAATATAATATTTTAATCAAATCCGGGAACCAGAACAAAAACAATGCGGGATAAATCCCTCGGGAATTTACGACTAAGGGCGACAATAAAAACCGAGAAAAAATATTCTGGTGTTAGTTCACAGAGTAAAGTAATTTTGATGGCTGAGTAGTGGTCCCAGTAGAAATTCAATGATTTTATTCGGATTTTTACTTTAATATGTATAGTTATGAACACCAAAATTTTCTAGTCCCCGTGTGAATATATTAATTTAAGTAAATGTGAAATTTCGTGATATTTTACATGGAACTTAATATAACTGAAGTAGTCAGCAATATTTAAATGGCAATGATTATAAACTTGCATTCAGTGACATAAATTTAAATTTATTGTACGACTATGCATTATATTTTATCGATGCACCTCCTCCTGTTAATTTTATCTCTATACATAATATGCAGATCAGCTAAATATCATTTAGTCATTTCATGAATATAATATGTATCATATAATATAATAAATGTTAAGGTACCTTTGAAAGTTACAGCTATAATATTATTATATGTATAATATTTAATATATTATTGTAAATAAATTTTATATTGTGCCTTATTATATTATAAATGATTTTAAATTAAATTATATAATTTTGTTAATATTGTTAACAATTATATAGCAAATAAATTAAAATAAATCCTTTATTATTATACTAGAGTATAATATGTTCTTAATATTGTAAAAGTTTTCAGCATTTTTCTAGTCACGAAGACCCTTAATGCTTATTGGATTTTTTTCGTGATTGGTTTTTATACAGGCGTCTACCGTACAGTTTAATCAAACTTATCCGTTGTTTTTTTTCCTTTTTACAAAACACGCAACGTTATATCGCAATCGTTAGTTTAGGGATAATGTAGAAAGTTGTATAAACATTAAAATATAATCAGTGGGCATTTTAAAGTATTTAAAATAATGCGTGTAATATCAAAGAATATTAATATTTTTCTTGAATGGTGTACCAACCAATCTTTTATCTGTATTCTGTACATATATATTTTAATTACAATATAAATTTATAATATAATATATATTAAAAATATATACCTATTCATTATTATATTATAGTGTTTTACATAATATATTATATTTCATTAATGAACCGTCAATCATTTTATCAAATTATGATATTTTCTTATGATTTATCTGTAAAATATTATAATTATTGTATCGGAACGTTAACGCGTACCTATTAAAATATAGGTAACCTATAAGAAGTGTATTATTTTTCAATTTAATTACGAGTATAATGTATAAATTTTAATTTAATCTTTTTTTTTTTTTATTATAATATACTCGTATGAAACTGCGGAGTAAATAGTATTTACCTAACCTAACCTAACCTTTTTTTCCGAGTACGATCAACCGTAATCCGAGAGGGAATTGCTCTCACAATATTTAACCTAACCTAACCGAACCTATATTATTTAATATTATACACATTATAATATTGGAAAACGAGGACGGTGAAATTTGATCGCACTCTACGACGAACGATGAACGTGGTTTATTGCATTTATTGTAATTTTAGCAGACTATTACCTACATCCCATATGTTATATGTACAACCATATAATAATTATAACCGTATAATTTAAATTCAAAATACGATCGTCGCACACGAACAGCGGTATAATGCGTATTATTATATAATATAAAACGTATAATATATAGGCAATATAATAAGGATACCTGCTCTACCTTAAATAATATTAATTTAAGACGTTTTATGCGTATACACAATAATATTATGTTGTTACAATGATTACCTACATTTACAATAACGCATCGTGAGATATTCAAAAGACAAAGTAACTAACAACTATACGTTATCCTAAGTCCTCGGCTTGTCTTCGGGTATGTGCAACGCTCGTATTATACGCGGTATACGTTTATGTGCGGTTTCGAACATTGTTTAATAATATACCGCGGCGTGCTACATTTTATTATACTATATACGGATGGCATATTATATATATATATATATATATATATTTTATTAATGGAATTTCGAAATATATACAGTTTGATGTATCATTAATTTACGAAACAACGCATCACCATTACCATTCATTCGTAAATAATAATAATAATAATAATAATAATAATAATAATAATAATAATAA
>JAIUCT010000013.1:3197768-3216172 GCA_021307375.1 Tetraneura akinire | reverse complement strand
TAATAATAATAATAATAATAATAATAATAATAATAATAATAATAATAATATTTACTATATTATTATTATGGTTTGAAAAGATTATTGTTTTAATAGTGCGCTTGCCTCCTCTTTAATTTGATTTTTCGTATACTCGTATGTCAATTACTAATCTAGATAATTATTTTTTTATTTTTTATTTTTCGAGTCACGTAGATGTTGTAACGGGTCGTTATATCATCATAATATAAATATTATATTATAATATTTATCATTGTCGCGGTCCAGAAATAACTGCCCCCGATTCCCTTGTTCAGTCGTTCAGCAAACTGTCGGAATAATATTTTTTTTATCGTGCGCACCGGTAAAGGACAATATGAGAAAAACTTGAAAAATATTATTTCGATAACGTTTTCATCTCGTTTATTGTCATATTACAATATTGTTGTATTACGTGGTTTGGAAATTTCGTCGCGTTTTTCGTTTTTACCCTTTTATTATACGTAATATAATATAAACGTAGTAAACTAGTAATCGTAATATTATGGCATTTGTTTTAATTATATAACTATATATCGTATACTCGTATATTATTTTCTAACGAGTCGTACGCGATCAGAATCTATCGTTGGCATTTCAAATTGGCTACGAAAACATTTTGGCCGCGACTTATTAGCTATTATTATACAGGTAGAACTCGGCGACGTCTTCGCGTACCGAATAGTGTCACATCGTGCGCGTCGCTTATTTAAATAGTATTATATTTTATAATAGGACTATTATTATTCGATTTTCTTGACAATAATAATTGAATGTCTGCGATTATTATTATTATTATTATTGTTTTAAGATTATTCTCGCATGATAATTTATATTTATAATACGGACAGTAATTCGTTTAGGATGTTCAAAGTAAATAATAATACTAATATATAAAAAATACTACGTCGTCAACAGTGCGCGCGGTCGCTGCAACTGACAACCAAATATCGAATTTCATTTTATTTCATTTTATTTTTTTTCGTATTATTTTTTCGCGAAAGATATTTTATAATCGTATAATATGATGACCAATAATGACATGATAATAATATTTCGATAAGAGGTAAAATAAAAAAAATAAATAAATATAGGTACTATACCGTCAGTTGTTTGAAACGTGCGACAATATTTTCACTCGTAATTTATTATAATATATATATATTAATATAATGTAGATGTAAGTCGTATAAATTATAATAATTATATTATAATACTCTGGCAGCGGCCAACCGTATAAAAGTTATATTATTTTTGTACAAAAATAAGACGAAACAAATAAGTTCACACACCGTCGTCGTGCAGACACGATTATCTACTCGTGTCACTGCGATAATAATATTATTGTTTCGCGGACAACGTTTAATTCTACGTCGTAATTAACGTCATACCCCTAACATACGACGATTTTTAGTCCGGATGTTTATAATTTCAAATTATAAAACACATTTCCCATAATTAATGTTTATAATACGTATTATACGCATAACGATAGTTCTTATCTGCGTTTAAAAAAAATAAATAAATAAATGTCTTAATAACACGGGACGTTTATACGAAGTGCAAATTAATAAAGAACGTGACAAGGTGAGGTAGAGGACTGGCAAAAGAATATTTTTAAGATATTGTTCGAAAATCGAACGAACGTATGTGTATATATAGGTATAATGAGTATATTATTATAGTTATAGTTAGTCGAAAAAGTCGAGGGAATACGCATATTATAATAATTTCAAAGAACGCGATCAAAACGAAATGTATTTTTTGTGTTCGCTTACAGAAATGTTTACCACCGTAATAATGTATGTATAATATATGTATACGAGGTACCCTATATCACAGAGGTCAGGACCCTTCGAGACCTACCGTGTATACATTATATATATATATATAAAAATTTAACATTTCCATACGACTTATGGTATATATTATATTCTATATAATAATATAATTGTGCGCTGCGCACTTGTCTCTTTTGTCATTTTGCCCCTGGTCGCACGGGTACGGATATCCGGTGTCACATCATTAGGCCGGACGGGCGTGTTTAACTAACTGTCAATCTCTCGATCGGAATATATATCGTGTACTACAAAAAATACTATACGAATCTTCGAATATTTTCACGTACGCGCGTTTAAAACCGTTCCGATAATACATAATAACTTTTATATTATAATATTATATAAATTATTGATAATAATATATTATAAAAAAGCGAAAACGATAATATAACAAACCGGGAAACGGATAGATATTATGACGACGTATATTATATTACACACGCGCGAGGCCCGCGGTCATCGCGACGTTCGGGAACGTGACTCAGGCCGCGACTGATCCTGTAAAATCCTCAAGGGACTTGGACAAGACCATAGTCCGTATTATTATTATTATTATTATTATTATTATTATTATTATTATTATTATTATTATTATATACCCTGCGCTACGCCGCACGAATAAAGTTTAGAACCGCAGTCGTGTGGATCTAAACTAATAACTAAACCAATAATATTGGACTGTTCATTGAAAAAAAAAAATACGCTTATATAATATTATTAGTCGCGGCTAAACGGCGACACGTTTACAATCTACGTGTTTGGTATTATATAGACATTTATAATAATCTTATACGTTTCTTAAGTCCGCCATGCTAACCTGGTATATAGTATATGTACCGTGCGTATACTACAACCGATTTAATTCCATAACCACATTGGTTAATCAAATAAAACCTGAAAAGCGTACTTTTCATCAGCGGACTGATCGCCGGTTTAGACTTGGACATTTTATAATGGAAATTATCGTCGTCGATTGCAAAAAGCTCATTTCGTATATAATTTTTGGAGAATTTTCGTGTGGAACGTACCGATAACAACGATAATAATAATAATATTAGCGGATTATCGCGTTTGTAAACATTTTTTCGTAGGTATAATATTATAATCATTTGCTCGAGGGAAAAACTACGTTCGAAAAAAAAAAAAAAAAATTTAAAAAAAACGGCTTCTTAATGGAAAAATCTTTTCACGAGAAATTATACATGTATTACCAAGTTCACGGTACGATTTTCTCCTCGGAACCTTTGTTCGCTTCGTCGTCTAATTGCTATGTCCATTAAGTTTTGCCGGCTGCCGGCGACGTCGCAGAATCTCCCCGCGTCGACCTGTCACTTACAAAACAAAGTCCTCTCGTATATAATATTATATTATTATATTATATATTCGTATATGCGTATTTAGTCTCTCGCCCGAATGCTATATTATTATTATAATATGCATAATAATAATAATTATAATTATAAAATGTTATTCTTTAAATAATAAATATTGTCCACGTCGCATAAACTAAATCTAAACGTGTACCTATATATATGTACATTTATAAAATAATAATAACGAGAGAAAAAAAAATCGTTTTAATCTGGTCGTCGGATCTGTTCGTGTAAATAATTGCGCTTTCTTCGCCTCGCACACGACTTAATTACCAAATCCGATTATAATACTATTATTATATCACACACACACACGGTGTATTCGACGTTATATTGTCGTAAATAATAATAATAATAATAATAATAATAATAATAATAATAATAATAATAATAATACTATTGTTTTCTGTGAGCATATACATATATTATATTTTCAAACATAATATATTATATTATATTGTTTTCAGCAATTATACGCCTATTGGTCCGGGTGCGAATGTAATCAAAATTTAATATTAATCTTAACCGTACACGTATAATATAATAATAATAATACGTTCTATAGTTTATATATAATATTCAAAATACGTCATTCTTTAATAATAATGATAATAATTAGAATAATAATTATTATTATTATAATGTAGGATATTATAGGGTAGTATTACAGGGGAAAATGTCGAAATTAATTCCGTTTTAGAAGTGTCATATACATATATTAAGGTCTCATTAAAAATCGTGAGTGTGCATTCTACGAGAGTATAATATGTAGGTATGTGATCTTAGCGATGACGATCGTCGTTGTACGATTAATAGTTGTACAATAATATTACCTATTATTGCTCTACTCGCGGTCGATTGTATACACATATAATAAGTACCGCGTTAAAACATAACACGCACATATACACATATATATTACAGTTTTTTTTTTATTTTTTTTTTTACCGATTTTATGGTGTATATACATTAAAAATAACTTACCTGTAATTGGAGAAAAATATGTTTTCATCATAATTATTTTCGCCTAGATGTCGCTCGAATTCTGCAGACTGTTGAGTGGGTGTGTGTGTTAGATACAGGCAGTGAATAATATTATTCAAATATTAATTCCGTCTTTAGTTTTTTAGTTTCTAATATTCTTATCCTGGTTTTATTAATACGGAATTTTCTGAAAAATTATATAATATAATTATGGAATAATACAATACAATACAATATATTGTTATATTAAGGTTGAAATTTTAGAATTTTCGGTATATATAATATATACACACACATTAAATGAATGAATTAAAAATAAGTTTATAAACACATGCGAGTTCAAAATATTTTAATTTAAATATAATGTTTTGTTCCACATTTTCTGCATATATTTATAAATAAACAACTTAAAACTTTCTTCGTTTAATTTGAATTTCGTGTATTATATTGCTCTAGTTGAGATTTCACGTCTGATACCATAATAATTTTTGTGTATGGCCATATTTCATTATTTTCATAAGTTTATTTTGTATATATTATAATTGTTAATTTAATATTAAAAGCTAATCAATTACACGTAAGATAGAATCGATATTATCGCAAACGTACATTTAACTACTTTTCAAACTGCGATTCATGTTAAGTCCCGATTCCGCGTATATAACGTAGCGTTACCAAAAGGCGAAAACCACATCGTATTTTATATAATATGAGTATACGCGGTATCTTTGAATATTGACATCATATTAATAATTTTCGGATTTGATTTTCATTTACCTGCAGCTGCCTCATAAACATTTTTGCGGAAGATCTTGCGCAAATGATAATTTTATACAGCTTATTATTTACACCACGATATAGCATATTTATGACGTTACCGCAGTCCATCGTCCACGATTACCATGGTATAATAATAATATCATTTACAAAGCAATAAACTAATAACATATTATTATAATTATTATTATTATTATTATTATTATTATTATTATTATTATTATGTTTTATCATGATAAACAATAAATTAGTCACTATTATATGCATATTAATATGTATTATTATAAAATTACGTATAAATAGTGAGAGGAAAAATATATTTATACAGAATCGTAATAATATTAGATATTATTACTACATATTTACAATAGTAGTTTGAGCGTAACAGAATAATTGGATCGAAATTTATAAAAACTCTCCAAGAATTAATTTTATGATTAATATTCAGTTCTGCGTACTATAGTACAATGATTATATCCTGTCCATGATAATATCGATTTATTATTGCAACTATTTAATATATTATCCATTTCTATGTATAGCTCCGTGCTCCGAAAAATTTCTTTCAAAATATTCGTTAAGCATTAGAGATTATTACCTATTATTATTTATTTTTTAAGAAAATTATTAGTTTACAGATTTGATTATATAACATTATAACGCGGTAAACGAACAGAAGATAAAATAACTTTTATATTTACACACAAAAACATAATATAATATATATATATTATATTAATATTATAAAATGTGTTTTATGCGATGAATAAAAAAAGGAAACATTTTCTCTCGCTTCAATAACTTTTTGTGCTAAAATATTTAAATTACTCTTACTCGCTATAATAACCTTTTCGTCGTAATATCGTTTCACACAAAATACACGCGGTATGCATCACAGTTGTGCAAATATATTCTAATCGATAATCAATATTTAAAAAAAATAATTAATTAATATTTCAATTAAAAACAATTTGTTCTCTACTCTTTCATAATATTATGAAATCGTAATATGTATTAATCACGGTGTAACATTTAATTTTACAGTAAATATTATTCTATTTTTGGTTGGTTTTTTTTATGTCTAAGTATATACTTAGACATAAAAAAAAAAGGAATGATATATTTCACTATTCTGAAATAAAATTTACACTTTTAAATATTACACTAGGAGTGAAAAAAACAAACATTATACATACGATAAACACTATTATAACGTAGGTAGGTATCAGTGCCGTAGCCAGGGGGGGGGGGCTTTCGGGCTTAAGCCCCCCCCCCAAAATGTCAGACGATAATAATTTTATTAATTTAACTAAAAATTTATATTGTTACCACGACGGACTAAAATATATATTATAAATTATAATTTATGCAATGGTTTATCATTGCATTCAAATTCTAATTCTAATTAAATACTATGATATGCACACCTATATCCCTGCGGCAGGAGTATCAGATCGTCTTTTTCCTTACTCTTTTTCTTTTTAAAAAGCTAATAATATTTGTAAATGTTAATTTATAATAATTATAATTGTTTTTTTTTTTTTTTTTTGTATTATTCTTATTATATTATTATTTATTTGATATATATATATATATATCTACATTGTGTGCGCAATACAATTATTAGATTTTATGTATTACCTACAATATATTATTAACCCCGAGTGGTATTGTGGTAAACTGGTAACTATATTTATAACTCCCCTACAATATTATTATTAGAAAATTAAAAAAAAAATAAAATTCCGTAAAGCAATAATAAAAATGGAAAACCGTATTATTGCAGAATCGTATATTGTTTTCGCTAAAGAAATATTTATATACGTATTTATGAAAATATGTATTAATTTTTTAAATTATATCATTATATACAAAGAAATTATAAATTTTATATTATTCTATAACGTTTTATTTATATATTATAATAAATAACGATGTTTTTTTTTGTTTTGTCTGTTACAGGTTAGTATATCATTACATAATGTTTTACAGTCTACTCAAATATCATAACAATGATACTACATTTAAAAATATTGTGCCCGACGGTTACGCGATGACGGTAACTTTAAGGTTCGGGTAACGTTTTATATTTTATTATTATTAACGGTAAATAAGAAAAAAAATTATGTTATATCTTGTAATAATACCGTTTACCATTATATACGTTAATAGTTTTGGTTAGGTTAATACATGTTTGATGTATGTCTTAAAAAAACTACTACTTAGTACTTACTAGTACCTATATGTACTATTGTTATTCGTACGGTTATACGATGATGATGATGATAATAATGATATTAATGATAAAAATAGATAGGTAACTATAATAATAATATATTTACTATCATAATTATAGTTATAGTATACAGGCTAAATTGACCGGATATGATATTAGAAAACTATATTATATTATTATTAGATAATATGCAAAACAGCAAAACGATATAGGCACTATAGGTACGAGATGTTCAAAATGTACCTAAATATGAATTATTATTTTACAACCGACTGTCCTTATCATAATATCCGTTCGGTCGTCTTTTCCCGCTGTTGCGGTTTCGCCCGTTATACGATTCGACGTTTTGCGGCATTCCTGACCGAAAACTAAATAACATAGGTATACCCTACATTATATAATATAATATCGATTTGACTACTCTCTGTTATATATTATTGTAGGTAATATAAGTTACGTAGTTTTTATGAGTTTAAGCGTTTACGAAAATAGTTTATTTATTTATTTATTTATTTTTTTTTTTTGATTCTTCAACGGTGAATTTTATTATAATATTATCAAAAAATGTGAAACGATAAATATTAATATTTTACGCGATTCATATTTCGATGAAATATACTTCCTATAATCCTATATCGTATTTCTTTTTTTTTTTTTTTTAACATTTATATTTTGTGAATATTGTGGTGTGTCGTGTGTAAATTTAAATGTTCAAATATAATGCGCAATTCTTACTAATTAATTAATTATTTAATAAATACAATAATATGTAGTAAAAGTTTGTAATTCGTGTGAATGATATCCATTACAATTTTTGATCGTTTATTTTAATAGAAAAATAAAATAAATTTCAACTATAATATAACAAAACTGTGTTCGCAAAAATTTTCATAATAATTTGTGTGAAACTATCGATTGTAATGACGATGAAAAAGATACGCTGATACGTAATATAATATAATAAATATATATTAATATTTCTCTGATAATTATAAGTAAATATTACCTAAAAAACTTTTGAAAATAAATAATAGGTATTAATAGTTAATAAGGATAAAATAATCGTTTTTCTAGTTTTGAAATATGTATAAAAACAAGTTGTTATAACGTACATATCGAATATATATAATATTATATTGTATTTGTTTCGAAGTTAAAAAAATAATAATTTTTTAGTGGAAAATCGAAGATGTAAAATAAAAAAAATTTTGCAATATTTTATATAATAATATTATATTTAAATAAACAGATGAGATTCTCAGCTCAAGGTCATATCGGATCATTCAATTTTATACGTTTCTTAACTGAATGTAGACTATTGAAATTGAAATAAATTTATACGTGTGATGTATACCCTCGGATGATAATAATTTAAAATACGCGTATTCATACTCAGAACGTGTTAGAAGATTATAAATTATAATCTTATTATCATTATATAAAATATTAGCTTCATATAAATTATAAATACTCGTATTTATAAAATTACTTTTTATGAAATTTATAATCTCGACGATAGTAAAAAAAAAAATTAACATTATTTTCATATGTTGCGATTTCACGATTGTTAAATATTCCGATTAGAAAAAAATAAACTGTCGGCAAACAGGTTGCTATGCATTACCTGTCCGAAGTCGGACAATAATTATTATTATTATATACTTATATAGATACGTTGTCGTTGTATGGTCTGAAATTAAAAAAATATAATCATTTATTGTTACCTATTAAAATTATACTGCGTTATCGGTATAACGCAGTTACCATTAACCAGTATAATACGGGAGAATAACGTAAAAAAATTTTCGCATCTGATGACGATTGTTTTGATAATAATTTGTGTTACACGATAACACTTAACATTATAATATTATTATACACGCGAACCGTCGTAAATATCGTATAATTTATCATCGGATGTATAAAACGTCCGAAATATTAATATCGAGCAATTTCGTTTCGCCAAATAATGTGCGTAATATTACTGCGCGAGCAGAAATAAATGCGACGATACACGGGTCATTTGACGACTTTTATAGGTAACGACGTTTTAAAAACGCAACTGCGTATATATACCGCAATAACGGTAACGCGGGAGGTATAAAAAATGATAATAAGGGACGCGGGAACACGGTATACGGTATTATATAAAAATGTGAATTATATATAGGTAGGTACCTACGTAATATTATAATATCTCATCAGCGAGCGTGTATTTTTTTATGTTTTTGAATAATTCCATGGTCGATGCCGCGTCGTACAAAAACACGTATTTTTTTTTCGTGTATAATAATAAATTAATAATAATAATATCATTCGACGAGTCAGACGAATATTATAATGGCATTGTAATAATGTATACGAATATCGAGTAGTAGGTTTATAAATTATGCATGTATACCTAATTAATGGAGCGTCTGCGTGTAAAAACGTACTCGTATTAAAAATAGGTAATTAAAACGCGAGCGGAGAAAAATATAAAAAATATATAAGTAGTCGCAATTTTTTTTTTAAATTTCCATAAAAATAATATTTTTTTTTATACTCTTATATTTTTGGTAATAACAATAATGTTATCATATTTTAAAATGTTTAAAAAAAAATTGTTTTAATTTAATTTATAATATATATATATATATATGTATATATAATGCGATAATATACGTTACACGAACTAGGCTATTTAAGTCGTCGATTGATGAGACTTGTACCTATATTTTATTATGTTGCGCGACGTGTCGTCTGGGCCCGAAGGTGTGCGGTATTCGTTAGGTTACCAAACACAACTCGTTAACGACGCGTTCCACGCGCAGACGGTAAAAAAGAGTAACGGCTACAAATAGGCATTTGAGAGTACGGTTCGTCGGCACGTTCCCAAAAATAAATAAAAATAAAATACAATCTTTTTGACTATACTCGTTTGTTTTTTTCGGCGTTAATTTTTTTTTTTACCTCTCTTTCACTCTCAGTCGTCTCTCCCGAGTTGTTCGCCGATGCATATCTCGGTGCGTTTGCGTCGCATAAAATATATTATTATGATTATTATTATTATTCTCGCATCCCAGCTCTGTTTTTCCCCCGACCGGCGAGTTAATTAATTCTTTGTACCGCGATGAATATTATACATTACATAATTTACGATTAAAGTTCGGCGGCGGCGACGGTGGTTTTATATTATTACTATACACACGCGGTTTTTGTGACCGAAAATATCTTTTCCGCGCGCGCAGCGGTCTGCGGGCGGACGAACGTCGTCTTGAGCGCTATCGTCAAAGGCGCGCGGGTTATCTAAAACGAGATCGATGCGACGGGCTGCAGGTCGCGGTGTGTCTTCGGGGGCTGCTTTAGAAAAGACGAAATAGCGGGGCGTTAAAAAAAAATTATATATAATATATCGCATTAAAAACGTCCCTTTAAACGAGCACTTTCATTATCCCTTATATATAATATTATATCCTCTGTCGTGTACACGCGGCCCGTTTCATAATAATAATTTCCTCGTGTTAGTCCTTATTATTATTATTTTTTTCGTATACTCTAAACTTGTTCGACGTCAATTTATGTCGCGCGGGGGGGGGGACAAAACGTGCGCAATTATTATTATTATTCTTTTACGGTTATACGTAATATGATAATAATATGATATCGGGCCGTCGAAAAATATTAAAACATTAGGCGTTATTCGCGGTGGAATTTAGAAAACGTTCCACGATCCACGAACGCGTATATAAATATATAATATTATAGTTTTGAGCCCGTTTTATTTTTATTTTTAAATATAATATACCTACGCGTGTTGTAGGATACCACGTTTTTGTTTTCCGAAGACCTAGTGGTGAAATTTCGGTTAAGTTGTAAAATTTTAAACCGCTCGACGACTGTTAAAAATTTACTTCTTAACGTTTCTGTTTCTCGAACGTACGTGTATACGAATTTATAAGCGAAAAACTATAGACCGGTCCTTGGCGCTTTCTATACTTTTAAAATATTAGCACTTCACCGATTTTTGCTCGTTATAGCGATTAAATTTTAGCAAATGGAATGCGGAATGCTATAATATTTATAATAAATTTTGTTGCATAGGTTGTGGTAAAAATATAAATTTTCAATTTAACACATATTGAATGTAAATTTATATCTGGGTTTCAACAACGCGAGTAATTTTTTCGATTTAAATTTCAACCCTGTAAACACGATTGCTCGAGGCGAATCGTTTGTTTTATAAAAATAACGAAAAAATAAACCGACGAACGCCTCCAGTTTTCCCATAATATAATAAGTATAACAACCCACACGATACGTATATAATAATATTCTTTTCGTGTTTTTTTTTTTTTTTTTTTTTTGTAATAAAATAACTACCTAATAATTATTATTATTATTATTGTTCGTCCGTGGTCACCGCCTCAGATACTAAAAATTATATATCTATTTTTATTTTTTTTTTTTTATCATAAATCCGTATACAGCCGACCGATCGTTGTTTAATGAAGTATTTTTTTTTTTCATCTTTCTTCTTCGGAGCGAAAAGCGAGGTTATTATTCGAACCGCCGCCAAAATAGTCCGAGAGATGGCGTTGCATCGACTGTCTACCGCCGGATTCGTGCCGTTAATTAAAAATATAAAAGTGCCTGGGTCCTGAATAAACGCCGCCGTCGTTATACAACACGGTGTTGTGGCCCATTAATAAATAACGAGTCGAACCGAACGTAGGGACCGTCGGACCGATGATGTTTAGTGCGATGTAATTTTTTTTTTCTTTTCGTTGATGATGAACTGGAATACGGCCGACCGTCAGTTGTACAAAATCGTTTTATGAATTAGAATAACTACTGTATAAAATATAATATAATATATATTATATATACTATTATTATACCTATACCTATTTCAGTTTTATATTTTTATCTTACGATCGTAAAACCCAAGTGACGCTTAAACAAAGTCGTGTCGTGTATTCGAAAATCGTACCTATTTTTTAATAAAAAATATTCACCGTCAGTTTTAATAATAATAATAATATATTGATCGAAAAAAATTGATTTAACGATTCGAAGATTCGACTCGTGTAAAAACATAATAATAATAATAATATAACGCAACGATATAATGTAACGTGACATGATATGTTTAACTTAAATTTATTATAGCGAGCGAAATATTGCATAATAAAGTGTATAAATTATAATAAATAATCATAATATATGTATATTATTGTTGTATAATAATAATTCACGAGACCGTTTTGGAGTTTTAAATTGCTGCAATTGACTTAATTAATACAACAGACAATAATTATCTCGTTATATTTTCGGCCCCCATTGTGTTATTACGTTCATGTATCATATTTTAAGTGTAGCGCGTTTAAGTCGTTTGAATATGTTAATGTATACTATAAAATATAAAATTTCGAAAAAAAAAAAGGTCTGATACTATTGTGGAAGGGATACAAGTGCAGTAACGAGAATAACATTGAATTTTGATTAAAATTTGAATGCAATGATAAATCGTTACATGCGAAAAACGATTTTGAGCGAAGTTCAGATAATATAATATGTATTATGAATTGATTAAGATTTTTACACTCATTCATTCTCTGTGTTCAAATTAAATGCCATAAAATCACTAAATTATGAGTCACCTTAATACTCAAATCCGACAGTACGTCGCTCAGAATCGTTTTTCGAATGTAATATGATTTATCATTGCATTTAAATTTTAATCAAAATTCAACACTATTTCCTTTACATCTGTATCCCTTCCACATGCAGTATCAGCTATTCTTTTTATACTTTAAACCGTTATAAAAACTTATTAACACGTCAAAGAATTATCACAATGGATAATTTTCTTCAAAAACAATAATATATATTATAATAATGTGTATTTTTTCGGGTGATGGTTCGACATGCATATAGGTTATCGGGAGCATTTTTTTTCAATGATAACGCGAAAACCGAAAATGTATACATACCAGTTTTTGCAACAAAAAAGACATTTTATTAATGGTCGATTTTTATTTACTCTGATATCTTCAAAAATGGTATTAACAATATTAGTTTTCTAATCAAGTGTTTTGTTTCTGGTTATACTATTATTCTACTATCAAATTGTTTAAACCTATTATTGTATTATTATAATACAATACATTATTATATTATGATAAGTAAAGGAATGCACAATAATTCGAAATTTGATGATAAAAGTGTTATAATGATTTTCATAGTCCGGATGTTAGTAATTGAGTGTTTTTAGATTATTATTAATTATTATATTTACGATTGTCACACAGATAGTTTATTATAATGTTCAATGATTTTTATACAGAGGACTTTGACCTAAAAAAAATGTGATTTATAATAACGATAAATGATAATATATTGTAACGGTTTATTTTATCCTATTATATAAAGAGATTATATAAAATGAATTTAATTAAACTTAATTCGTATATTATAACGCAATTCTAATTAAAACAAAACTAATAATATGTACCTATGTTATGTGTGTGTGCAGTATGTGTATTGATTATTAAAAGTGTCTGCGCGTATGTTTTCGTTTAATTATATTTAATGACTGTTCCCATACCGCCTTAGAATAATTATTATCATTGTCCAAAATATATAGTTATTATTTATTAATTATTATGATACGTAATTAAAACAATTTTTTTCTTATATCGTATTTAAATTTAAAATCTTTCGAATATACAGAGCAAATATTATTATTATAAAAAAAATTAAATCGTCGTTCGGAATAAAATTAATTTTTTAACTCGTATTAATATATTATAACTATTGTAGTTTACGCATGTTAATAAAATGTACGCATAAACATGTATAGAATTTTAAATTGGTCTTAATTTATAGTTAGAAAAAAAAACGTCTGTCAACACGTTAGTCGAATGTCCCTCGGAGACCATAAAAATCAAACTACATGCGTGTATATTATAAGTGCAAAACTATTTTATATAGTAGATTCCCTGCGTGAATGGTATAATATTTTTAAATTAAATGAGCTGTGAACACGACGTATAGCAATATAATAACACTGCGGATGATGATGAGATTTTCTTTATAGTTATTGGATTATACTTTATAATATATTATTATAGTGATTTTTTTTTTTTTTTTTTTTTTTTTTTTATCAGAGTTGTTTGCCTAAGCACGGTACGATTTTCTTATTATAATAATGACAGGGAGCAAGATTAAATTTTTTTACGTAGGTACCTAACCTATTGTTTTCTCATGGAAAACAAAAAGGATTAAGGCTCTTATATTTATTCATTTTTTTTTTTTTTATTTATTTATTTTAACGAAGTACCTACTTTAAATCAAGTTATTGAACCGTATATTATTGAAAATCCCCCAAATTTAATGAAAATTCCTATAATATTATCGTTC
This sequence comes from Tetraneura akinire, assembly GCA_021307375.1. Taxonomy (NCBI): domain Eukaryota; kingdom Metazoa; phylum Arthropoda; class Insecta; order Hemiptera; family Aphididae; genus Tetraneura; species Tetraneura akinire. The sequence continues at coordinate 3,201,539 of JAIUCT010000013.1, read as the reverse complement.
GATATTTATTTCTATCAGTGTATCATGCATCACAAATGCACGGTGATAACTATTAGTGCATATAATAATAATAATTAAAAGCTGTAGTGTGATTAAAGGTAGGTAATATATGAATAATATATCTGATCTGTATAGGTGTATATTACGACGTAGTGTTCGTTTAAATTTGAAACTGAATATTATATGAACTAATTTTTTTTTTCCGAGAGAAAACTATCTATCGCATTGTATTTTTTAAGCAAAATATTATAATAAACATAATTTATAATATCATACGCACATTATAATATATTATACTGGAAAAACTTTTCGTTGAAATTCGTGATTGGTCACGCGATACCAAAAAGTTTGAACTAAATAAATTATAATAATATGTGTGTTCTCATGCGTCTATAATGTGCGACGGTAGCGTGTAACTGATCGCCGCGTAATTTATGGTTATATTCTTTGGACGGCGACGGGAAAATTTCGTTTTCCGGGTCAGCTATAGAAGATTTCGGCGAGCGCGCGCGCAAGAGAAAGGGTTAAGCAATTAGTTTTAATTAACGCACTCATATACGGGCTCGAACCGACGCGTTGAACAATTACAACAAAACAACGGCATAATAATAATAATATATTATTTATTATTATTATTATTATTATTATTATTATTATTATTATTATTATTATTATTATTATTATTATTATTATTATTATTATTATTATTATTATTATTAATATTATTTTATGACGAAGGCGCCTGGTCAAATTTTAAATTTTAGAGTAAAAAAAAATATATGTATTATTATACGAGTATATAGTCGAGTAAAAATATTCAGTGTAAAAAACCGCTTCTCGGTAAGTACAAAAATAAAAAAAAACCGTTTTTCGAGTTAAGAATATCGTAGAAAATCGTATATACCTACCGTATTATAACATTATATAATATATATATATATATATATATAAACGGAATAATATATTATAATTTTATGCTTGCCATGTCTGCGGAATTATTACGATTTCTTTTTCGTATTTCGTATTTTATCGCGAGCATAATATTATTAATATTATTATTATTATTATTATTATTATTATTATTATTATTATTATTATTTATATAATATATAATAATAATACGTAATAACGACACGCACGCGGTGCTTGTAAACTATTATTGCGTTTATATTATATATATATATATATATATATATATATATATATTTATGTGTACTTTTGTAATAAACACGGAACGATTTTATAAACCGAATAATAAAAGAAATTATATTACACTTTTATCATTAATAAAAATGATACACGACTACAGACGATATTAAATAATAAATAATAATATTGTTATCATTTATCATAATCGTAGTTGGGCATGCGACGACCATCGACTCGCGTTGTCTGTACACACGTCGCCGACACAATCAAAACAAATTTCGCCTCGATTATTTTAACACTATATAGGGGGACACGCTCGACGCGTTACATACAAATATTTTTTTTTTTTTTTTTTATTTTAGTATTATTATTCGCGATCGCGTTTCGTTTCTTTCGATCGTTAAAATAATACGTTTATTACGATCGTTATCACTGTTGCGGTTGGCAATAACACAATGATATAATTACATCGTATATACTCGTTTAGAGATACGACTATTATACGTCCGAACACGTTTTTTTTTTTTGTCTTTTTTGATAATAGTTATATAATATTCTCATAAAAATTACACACCAAAACGATTTAATATTAATATATTTGGACACGTATATCATCCCCTCTACCTCTTATTATAATAATACGTTTCTAAGGTCAAAAATCTAATATTAATATTATATTGTTTATAGTATCACTGTGGAAAAATATGATTATATTTTTTTATGTTATATTCTATTTTCGATGGCACGCGTCATCGAGATGTCATTCATTTTTAATCCGTTTAATGCATTATAATATATTTTTATTTTCACTTTTTACGAGCACACCTACGTATACAGTGCGATGTAAAATTCTTGAATTTTAACGAGCATAAAATTGTAATATATATATTTACGATTTTTTTTTTGTCGCGCGATATTCCGATTCGCCTGTACACACGCGAACATAATACAATACGCACGTTCGCAGGCTGAACGAATGTTTTTCATTACTACCAGTAAAAATAAAACTTCCAAACTTCATCGCGGTTATTTTTATAAAAATAAATATGAATTATTACCATACTATATATTCTATAATATTGAGTATATATAGGTATGCGTAGATACCTAATTGCTAATTAATTAGATTTTAGGAAATTAATGATAAACTATATTACCTTCTCTAATAATTTTAATCATTATTCATTACATATTATATAACAATTATTGTATATTATAAAACTATAATATTGCTAGCTATAATATATTTCATTTGTTTTACAACAGAATATCTAATTCCCAATATAATGCCAAATATATTCAATTTGATATAATATACAGGTATTAATGAAATTCGCTTGTGTTGTATTCGCAATAAATTATTTTCCGGTATTATAATGATTATACTGGTTAGTTATTATGACTTTTGCAATTTATTATTCGCGATTTTCACATAATGATTTTCATCATAACGTATAACTGCAGCAAAATGACGATGAATTTTTCGGTTTAAAATCTTCAAGACACTATTCTTGGTACCATACGCTAGTATTATATTCATTATTTAATAAAGAAGATTTCTGGCAATTGTCTACAACAAAAACAAACTTTGAATCGAGAAATTTAATGTTTTTTGATTCTCTAAATCGTAAATCATACGTATAGTATAGTAGTTATATTGTCATGTACTATGGTACATTTATATTATTTATAGTGAACCTCTAACTTCAATAAGTCGAAAACTTTGACACTCGATTTTTTTCAACTTTTCCAGGTTTTGAGTTCTGGGAGTTCTATTGTACTACATGTTATAATATAAATATATATAGCGAATCCCTGGGTATACTCGTAGTATAATATATTATGAATTTGAGATGTGCGTATAATATATAATATTATTGCGACATACCTATAATATATTATAGGTTATAATTTAGTATAGCGACTGCAGGTGAGCCGCCGGAACGGATGGATCGCGTAATAATGTAAGGAAAAATAAATATTCACCCGACTTACGCGTGTACGAATGTTGGTTTTTCTAAAAACGGGTGTGAATTACACATTATTATTTTTTTAATTTACGTTTTCAACGTGATTTCCATAGTTTTGACGAGAAGAAAAATATTTTGATCGCCCCGTATATCATAATATAATAGTATAATATATTATACTCGTATTTTACGATATGGTAATAATCAAAATCGCGTGCAAAAATCTATTGAACTTTTATCGATTCTCATCATCGAACGTCTCGTTATGTAAGGTCGGTTCGCGGGGGCGAAGGGTGAACGCGAGTGTGTTTCGCATACGTATAATTTACACACACCAAAAGTGAACATGATAATATTATGTAGTTTAGGTACTATATATAACTACTATTAATAATAATTATTATTATACTGTAATTATTATTGAGGTACGATTAATTAACGGTTATGCAAAAAAAAAAAAATTGAACGTACGATACGACCTGGTTAAACCTTTTGAGTGGATATACTCGTATGTATAATAATAATAGACGGATTTCGATCGAATATATTTTTTGTCCACGAATATTTTCAAAACTCGTATACGCGGTAATATAATGTTTTAATTATATTATTATTATTATTATTATTATTATTATTATTATTATTATTATTA
>JAIUCT010000013.1:3181861-3197758 GCA_021307375.1 Tetraneura akinire | reverse complement strand
TATTATTATTATTATTATTATTATTATTATTATTATTATTATTATTATTATTATTATTATGTTCGTTAACCTTTTGTCGTGTTGCGGTAATAATATTATATAAAACCGAGGACGACGAGTCGACGGTGTTTGATTACGCTCCGGTGAATTTATGTGCGCGCACGTTTCTATTACGCGCGCGTTTAACCCCGCGGTAGCGGCCGCGGTGACGGTTGTTTTTAATGTGCACCCTACGACCGGATGCGTCTAAAGGTCTTTTGAAAACTAATATCGCTCTTATTAAACCATAAAAACGCTCAACAATAATAATTACAGGTAAAAAAGAATATATATTATAATAGTATACGGTTTTAAGTTGTTTTAAGAACAAAACTAAATAAATTATAAATATAAATATTATACGTAATAATAAATAAAAATTAATTGTGTTAACGGAAATTTGTTTTTATATATTGTTATTTAATTTATTTATTATAAAAGTATAGACGAATACGCGTAAGTAATTTAATATATTATAATAGTTCGTTGTATAAATAATAAAAACCGTATCGTTCAACTTTGAAAACTATAAACGTTTTGTGAAAAGTCTTTTATTTTTGCATACGTATTATTTGAATAATATTATAATAACAAACCCGAGTCGTATACACACAATTAATTATAAAATATACCTGCACTGTTAATTAATTATTATAATTAATAGAAATAATTATTATGATATTTTACAAGAAACTGTTTAAATTATGTCGTTTGTTATATTTTTCAAGGGATTTTTTATCCAACGATAATCCAAACGTCGCACGACAATAATTATAATACGAATGATATAATATATAAGTTATAATATGACTCATTGACTCATTCTTAATACGTTATATAAGATTGAATTGTTGTTTACTCGCCATACATTCTCTAATGTTTTAAATTAAAAAAAATATTATCGAAACTTGTCGAAATTTCATAATAAATCCCACGAAAAATACTGCGAATTTGCGAAGTCATATCATTATATTATTATATTCAGTGTTAAACGCGATATAAGGATTATAGGCAATATGTAATTGCAACGATAATAATAATAATATGATGTTTTATACGACTTTATTTACGAGAGAAAATCGCTGAAAAATAAAAATATAAATACAAAACAATATTGCCGTCGGGGTATATAAGCAGACGAGGACGAACGACGACGATCCGTCATCGTCAACGCCACATAGTCGCGCACCGACAACACCTATATGTTATATAATAATGGGAATGATGGAAAGGAATAAGGGACGGGTGAATCACTCTGTGTACGTACCCTTCAATGATCCCCTATACCGGTCTGGCAAAATGATATATACAATTATATATATATACATATCCGCGTATATACATATTATTATTATAATTCTGACTATGCAGACCTAATAATAATTGCTTGTTCCAGAGAATTAAATTATTGCAGTCAAAATATTGCCAGCTTCGAGTGTGATGCTCGAGACTCTATGCGTAGTATTAATCCCGCGCGTCTTTTGCGCCGAGATTAAAACGATTTTTTTCGCGACACTTGCATCTTGCGGTGCATTTTTGTGTGCGGTTTTCTCTCGGGCGCGTCTGCAGAAGTTCATATTATCATATGGTCATTATAATATATTTTATAATATACTACACGAGAGATTTTCTTCCTATAGTTTCCTCTCTTCTCGGCGGCAGTTCGGGCGCATGCATCATTCAAGCGCGGCCATGTGGGCTCCGGAATGCGGGTCGGTCCCTGCACGCTACTGTAGTAGCTCGCTGACCCCAGGGATCGTTAATGTTTTGTCTCTAACGTGCGTACACAGAATACACTCACACACAAACACACACACGATGATTGCGCGCGTGTTTTCCTATCCATTACCGGCACTTCCGTTTAAACAATGGGCTTTGGTTCTCCTCCAAATGGGTGTATATACCGCGAGCTCGGTTATAGTGAACGTTTGGTTGCGACTACTAGGGAGGGTAGAGAGATAACGACGATGGGTTGGTCGAGAAGGTGGGGAGGTGAGGGATGGAAAAAGGGTTGTGCGTGTGTGTGCGCGCGCGTGCATGTGTATATAGGAAGAGCGTATCGATTGCGTCGTTTATATACATATATATATATATAATATATATATACAATATACATATATATATAATATATATATATAATATAATATATAGCCGCGAGTCTAACCATATAGTCATCGCCACCCTGTCATCCCTGTAGGATGTTATCGGTTGAGGAGAGGGTAACGCGAGACCGTTTGAAAATATCCAGTGACAACGGGGCGCGCGCGTAAAACCGACCCCGTTGACCGGCGAATATACTTTGGTCACCGCGCGTACTCCTGCTGAAAAACGACCCGTCAAAACTTTTGCCTCTTTATATAATATATATATATATATATATAATTATATATATGTATAGTATGGCGGTGACTGTGGCGGCGACCTTTTAATTTACTAGCCGACAGGTGTCAACGATATTAAACTGTTATATAAATGAAAAAAATAAAATAAATTGGTCTCTCGCACATTCACCACGTACGTATATCCTAGTTAAAACAGATAATAATAATATAATATATAGTGAATTAGTGACGATAATATTATTTTTTAGGTGCATAATATCGTATATATGCATTGAAAAAAATTATTTTAGTGGTATTCTTAAGCAACACCAGTGATTTTACTGAAATCGTATCCCCCAATAGCCTTGTATAATAATGCACGAGAATATTTTTATTTGTCAACCCGGCTAATGGGCTTTTTAAAGGTGTGCGACAATGAGTAGATCGCATTCGAAAAACGCCTCCTACCTGATACGACAACACCGGATGTTCGTTGCTCCTGTCTCGTATATATATATATATATATAAAAGGCATATAATATAATATGTCATATGTATATATAGAAAGAACTGCAAAGATCGTATTTTGCTATGATATGGATATTTTATTATATTCTTTAATTTTCTGTCGCACTGGAATACAATAATTGCTGATCGAAAACCGTTTATAACGACAAGTTAAAGTATGCGCGTATACTCTAACTTATATCGTTTATGAGCTAGGTAAGGGATAAAGCCGGATATGCAAAAATGAAAAGGAAGACGTATGACATACGTAGAAAATATCGGAAAACTAAATTTCGGATTGACATTAATGATACTATATAATTATATAGAGAAAGATAGTTAGATATTGAGTATATAAATTATTATTGTTATATAATATAAATTTTATAATTGTCGTAAAGTGAATTGTTCACGATGGACGTCTCACGGAAAATTCGCAAGTTTGAATGTATGTCTGATGGAAACATCGAGGATTTAAAGATTGAAAAAAACTTACTTTTGCTCTAAACTTTGATATTTAATCCATTAGAGGAAGCACTCGCTATAGTCGCTGTATATATACGTATACGGTATATATCTACTATATACGCGATGCTCTTGTATCTAAATAATTGTCGTGTATAAGGGCCGAGAGTTTAAAAATATTTAGATTTATGCGTTTAAAGTTTGAACGAGGTCTCAAGGTGAAAATAATAAATACTAAGGAAATAGAAGAATATTTTCATCATCTTGGTATATATTCGCTCTTCTTTCGAAACTTTAAATGGTTATAACTCGGGCGAATCGCTCGTTTAAATTGGATTTCGGTCCTTTAATTCTTGAGAAAATGCTAAATGTTACAGTAAACTGTGAATAAGTACTTTTTAATCTTTTAGTCGGCAAAATATATTATGAAACAAAACTTCAACAATATATTATATAAATGTCATTTTTCGATAACTTTTCAAGTTTTTAAAAACACCATTGACAACAATTTTTCATGCACAACATATATCCTATATACACAATACACTACACATACACGAGTATAATATTTATGTGTTCAATCGAAAATCTTTCTATAATATTATTGTATAGAATATTTTATTATATTATACATTTTCTTCTCGGTATATGTTATTTTTGTTTGCTTAGAATTATATTATTTCCATTCATTCGTCATATATTTTATATAATTAATTGTGTATTGTAGCATTTATTAATACGTCCAAAATTGATTTGTTAATGGATTTTATATGGAAATATTTTTGAACTTTTAGAATTTAATAAATTCTACAAGTCGTAATATGTATAGAAAATAGTAATCAAATTGTTGTTTACGTTCGGATTATGATTTATTTATGTGATAATACGAATGGAATATAATATTTCAGAAAGAGAATTCGTATTTTAGAATGAAAAATTATCAGATAGAAACGATTATTTACTATATTTATTTATTTTGAGGAATATAAAATAATTAAGTATTGCATTATATACAACATGTCTTCATTAATGTTTTTTTTTTATGTACACAAGTTTATGTTAACACATTTTTGAATCATTTCTACTTCTATTAATAGAACGATTTTTACTTAGGTTAGAATATGTTTTACCTTTGTAATTATTTTCACTATACACAAACTATATATAGGTATACAACGTATAGGCATATAGGTTAGGTTAATAATTAAGACAGGCTAATCCGTTGTAGCTTGTAAGCAAAATAAATATATTGTTTTAATATTAGTACCAAACGTGTATTATTCATTAATTAACTTAAAATACTTTTTTGCACATATAAATAAAATGTGGTTACTATTTAAAAAAAAAAAAAAAAAAAAAAACACGTTTTTAACTGGAATTATATTTATTTTAATAAATCTAATGACAATTTAATTAAAATTTTATGCATTACGTGCGTGTATAAATAAACATGTTATTCTTATTTTATTTTAATAATATTATTTAACATTTTTTTGCTATACTTACAATATAATGTAATTTATATAAAAAAAAAATTGATTAATACGAATATTAGGTATAAATCGATTTATTATCTGATAACACTATAAGCGAAGCAAATCAATAATATTAATTTAATTAGTGGTTTTCAAAATTTATTTAAAAATATAATTAGTAGTTTATGAATATATTTTAATTAAAACATCCAATTAAGTATTTTTTTTTTAATATCCGTTTGGATGTTCTTATAAATATAATTTTATTACTCCATTGGTCGATTATTTCAAGTACACGTACTTAGATATCATTACGTAATGTTTCGGATAATATACTTGTAAAATCTGAAAGAAGCCTAAAGTAATAAAATTATATAATATTTTACTTTAGGGGCATAAAACATTTTTTTTTTTTACTCATATGTGTTTTCTTATACATGCACATACGATAAAATTCGCATATTTGCATCTAATATAATTTAATTATTATTTTAATTTCATAATGTTTTAATAAAATTGCGAGATGTATTCATATTTTTAGAGTATAATAAAATATAATCATTTTATTGAATATTTAACTTATAAATTATAATAATATTATTCAAAGAACGCGTTTGTTGAATATTATTTTATCTGCAGAGTTTTGACATCTGTTGTGACGACGAATAAAAGTCGTATATATTATAAAATTGCGTATTTTTTCGCATTATATACGCCTATAAACATATTTCATTCATCGCAATAACATATTATTATAGATACGTACATCTAAAAAAAGAGTATACGCTTAAAATATAACATGAAGTATGTGTAGGTACACTGTACAGGTAAAAATTCAAAACATTCAACTATATGATTATATAATAATTATTTACATGGAATGTAAACAATTATTATGAACATTACCTGGTAATGTTAATCAATTTAACATTATGGTAGTCACGTAAAATTTAAAATAGGAATAGTTGAATGCCGTAAATTTCTTATTTTATTTATCATAATTAATTAATTTTTTTTTTTTTTTTTAATTTCGTTATAAACGAATGTTGATCGGTGTTCGCCTATAATCACGCCGGCGATTGTAATGTTATATTTTAAAGTTATCGATTTTATTTATTTGTTCAAAAACAACGTAGTTAGAACAAAAATAACGCTTATTGTATACCTTAATTCAAGGAGATGCAAACTTTCGGAGTTTGAAATATTTCGAAAAGATATATTTTCTAAATTTATACGATTCAGACAAAGTTTAAAATGATATCAACAATGTGCTCGTTTTCGTTCTCCTGTCGGTGTTGGTCCCCAAATACCAAACAATAATGTTATAACTTATAAGTATATAGCGGTATATCTGTATATTAAACGTTTGTATCACAGAAGTTACTTCGAAGTCGACAAAAAAAAAAAAAAAAAAAAAGACATTATCCATAAAAATAACATATATAATATTAGACGTACAAATGACTTTTAGTTCCGTGCGCGGCTGAAAACGCTAATAAATTTTCAAACTAAATATAGTACGTAATATATATATATATATATATATATATGTATATACGTGTTGTTTTTCTTATGGGAATGATTTTGTATTAATTTATTGGACTTCTGTAACTGTGTTTAAAAGAAAACGATTATTATTTATCCCGGTATTCTAATAACGTATAAACATGATTGTTATCAAAATATACATAATATATAGCGTTATACCGCGGTCAAACGTTTAAATTTTTTATATATATATTTTCCGGGCGGTAGATTAGATTGGTTATGTATAAGTCGTGTCTAATATTACTCGACTATTCGATCTTCGGATGCCCGGTACGCGTATATATGGGAATTTTATAAAATATTAATATCGTTGTTTTCGTTGTTATTATCTCGGTAACCACCCTACCTGGTCGGCCTTTTTACTATTATTATTATTATTATGACGACGATGACGCGGTAACGCGTGCATTAAATTGGCGCAATTTGTCCGATGATGGGGGATGCATATAGTCATTGCAAACGCGTACATATATACAAGTATATAATATATACACGGGAAGAGGGTAACGTCAGTATATTTTCGACGTGGTGGGGGAAATGGGGTCAGAGGCGCACGCGGACGATAACACACCTTACGTAAAAAGGGTTGTAGCTTTACTGTTTATGTATATAGTCACGGCTCACGGGTTAGATATAGATATATTAGAAAAGAGCAGAAAACGGAAAGGAAATATAATCTACTATTATAATATAAAAATACGAGCATAAAATAATACGCGGTTAGGAGAACGAGACGTATGCGACATTTTATGAACGGATACGACAAAACGTCCGGATACGCGTTCTTCGTCCGCGGTCGGATATTTCACGCGAATATTATTCTAATTCTAACATAAATATTTATACCATAACATATAACATTATTATTTGTATAGAGGTGTATAATATGCGTTATACGAGGGACGAGACGGAGGAAAATGAAAAATTATATAAGTCGCGATATTTCGGTGTACTTCGGTGTGCGGATGCGACGTGTTGTTATAACGCGACCGGTGTTTTTTTTCGAACGGAACCCGAAGCCGTTACAAATGCCTCCTCGGCGCATCGTACAAAAAAATGTCCGTGGCAGAGATGGATATAGAAAGAGAGAGAGAGAATTTTTCGGAAAACTATTGTGTTGCACGCGCAGCTATACACGCGCGCGTATACCGCCGCCTGGTCATAAATTATTCATGTGGGCTGTTGGTTTTGAAGGAGGATAAAAAATAAAAAAATAAATAAAAATATAAAAATAAAAAAAAAAAAAAATATAGAAGAAAAAAAAACGCTTTCTGTCTTGCCGCGACGGTTGTTTATTTCCAACATGTTCATAATATTATATAATATACGCGAGAGACACGCGGAGAAAAAGAGAGAGAGAAAGAAAGAGAAAATAAGAGCTCGTTCCTGCACACATACACACATACACACACACACACGATGTCGGCTAAAAGAGCTGTTGTATAAGTTCTAAAAACCTTTTTTGAATTATTATTGTATTCGACGTTTTTATTCTTGTGTACCGCCGATATCGTATTTCGTTTGGCGTTTTTCCACGCGTTTTTTCTCCACGAATATTTTCCATCACACCCGTATTCTTATAATATTATTATTATTATTGTTATTATTATTATTATTATTATTTTTTTATTATTATTATTATTATTATTATTATTATTATTATTATTATTATTGTCCTACTTACACGCGAAAAACAAATCGAATATATTATAAAACGCACGAACGCGCGGTTGTAAATTCCGCACAAAAGCCGCTAATAACAATAATAATAAAATTTCGAGGAAATCGCGCGAGTCTGAGCATATTTTTATATTATTATTATTTCGTCGTTTTACCTCTTTAATAATAATACACCGGTATATATTATAAATTATATATTATATATTATACTACACGCACGGGGGTTGACGATTTCCATTTTTTTTTTTTTTTTATTTCATTATATTCCTTCGTCGGGGCAATAAAAAAAAAAAAAAAAAAACTATATTATAATATTTTATATCTGTACAATACAATAAGCGACTATTTTATCGATTTCCCCTTCGGTCGGGATTTAATACGGCCGGGGTATATACCTACCTATTATTATTGTTTTTACGCGTCTTGTCGAATTGTACAAAAATTTTACAATCCACCAATGGTTTTCGCGAAAGAAAAAAATTATTAAACCGAAAATTATATAAAACGTTTATTGTTGTATTAAACACAATTTTTAGTAGCCCAATCCGGGCACGCTTTTGTACGTTTTTAAGTATAATATATACAATTTCCTTGACCTAATAGCCTCCGTGTCGTAAGTTTAAACTTAAAAGTTACTTAAGTTTAATATAATAATATTCTATCCCGTCGATCCGTTGATGGACACATAAATAACGTGTTTATTAATATATTTATTATTTACCGCGTTTTTTATTCTCCGAATATATTCCGTTTGGACCGTACAAAATGACGTAATCTACCGCGGTATATCCGATACGGATGCGCGGCGGAAAGAATATTGACGACGGCGGCGTGGAGAGAGAAAAAAAATCGAATGCCTTGTTGTAGCCGGCGTATTCCGGGCCGAGAAAATGGCACTGGACTAAATTTAACCGTCGCACTAAATTTAGAGCCGGCTGCGGACGCAAACGCGTTGTTGTTCGACATGCATAGAAAGAGAGAGAGAGAAAGAAAAAGAGAATAAGAAGGAGAGAACGAATGACTTAGGAAGCGATTAGAGAAAAAACAGTCGCTCAGGCGTTCACGTGACACATGACCGTCATAACCGATCTAATGAGAAGAACGACGGGAATGGTTGCGGAGGGGAGAGTAGTCGTCTGCTCCACGAAATTATAATATTATGACGTGTTCGTTTTAGCGTTTCGTCGTCGTCGTCGTCGTCGGTATCTGGTGATTTTCGCCTTTTGTATTTATATAATAATATGGAAGAATAAAAGATTGAAAAAACCTACGTTTTAATAACGAGAAAAACGCATATATTTTTTTTCTTTATTTATATAATTATTATTATAATCGTATAAGAAAAATTATATTATATAATATGACATCGAGTCGTCTATACTTTTTCTGTTTTCTCGCGTTTCTATATTATTATATTATAGTGATTTTCATAAATTCTTGTTCTCGGATCCTAAATGACTATAATATGATATAGCTCTGTTGTTCTTATCGTGGTTCGACGAGTCACATCACTTCAACTACATCGAGGGATTATTTATTTAGATTATATTCTTGTAACACAGCATCTTTGGTTTTAATTTATTTTTCCATCGAAAATCGGACGTAGTTCACTAGTTCATCATGCTCAAACCGTCATGTTATATTATAATATTTGGTATACCGCACCGTTGTCGCATATATACCATTGCCGATCGACGAGCAATAAAGTCCAAACGAGTTCCAATCAATGTTTTTTTTTTTTCTAGATTTCTAACCGTTTCTGGTATATTTTAAGGAAAGAAAGAGTAATTTTCACTCCCAACTTCTCTTCCCCGTTTCTGCATTCGCGGCATGGCTTCCAGGCGGTGTTCGTTTTTAAAATTAGCACTGTATAGTAGTTTTGTTTTCTCGTGTCAAGTAGACCGCTATCATCAATTACCAAAGATGACACAAAACGACGTCGTCATTAATCACGATTTTCGCTGCTGGGGAAGGAATGTCCGATCGTGCGTTTGCAGCAGGTCCCTGTCCACCGCATCCCCACCATAACAATTATGTCGGATTTTTTTGTGATGTTTCCATTGAAAGCAAAAATATATTAAAAAATACTACCGCAAGGGTCGCATTACAAAACTCCGGGTTTTTAATAACATCATGTAAAACTCGAACAATTTTTCATGGAAAATTAACGAATTCAATGCGATAACGATCGATAACGCCAAAAACACGGTAATTACACAACGATATTCGTAATAAATACATTATATACCTATTATTAATTTAATAAAAATAACATTATAAATGTATAACGGCGGAAAATGTGGCAGGGGAAAAAACGTAGCTTGCGTTAATGCAATTCAACAATTTAAATTTAAATATAAATTCATTTTCGCCCGAATATTTTTCGTAAGCACGTTAAATCGAATATTTGAGTTGGCCTCAATTAAAAATTTATGTTAAACATTTTGTTTAAAAAAAAATAAAAATAAACAGTAGTTATGTTATTATTATAAACTACCAAGTGAGTTTAAACCATGAAAATTATCTTTCGATAAAAGGATCGAAACAATTCGTTGTACTATTATGTATTTAATTAGAATAACAAGTATATTTTTCGAAAGAAAGTAATAATAATGAATTGCTAAAAAGGTACAAGTCAACGTTTGCCCGTCCTCCTGAACGTTACAATTTCACATTTGGCATCGAATTCGTTTACAAAAAATACCTATGTTCAAGAGTAAAAATAAATTTACAATTTCTCCACAAGTGCCTATATATTGAAAACTAAGCTAATTTTGCTGCAAATTCTTACGAATGATATTTATAAATGTTATTGAATCTAATAATAATTAATAATTTAAACACGATTTATTTAGTACGTCATAATAATATACATACGTTAATAATTTTATTTATAAATCACTATAATATGAAATCATTTTCAGGATACAATATAATTATGACGTATAATTATAATTGTATACAAATAGTTGGTATTTGTTATACCTAATTATTTGATTCTTAAATATACGAATATTTAGTAATATTTAGTATTTAGTATTTACATAATATTTTAACGTTTATGCTTATTTTTAGAAATTACCACTAAAGTATCTATAATTATAAATGTGATAATTTTCATTTAAAAATTCATTATACTGATTTACACTCTTACAGTATAAAACATAATTTTCAATTACTGTTGTATATTATTTTCATGTAATTTTAATCTTATTAACCTAAAAATAAAATATTTGTAAAAATGTTTGGTATTTTATGACTCTTAATTTCATTAAAATTTAAAATTAAACGAGTACATTATATTACATGAAACATATTATTTATACTATACTAAGAAATAAGAATGCTTGGAACTTTATCATAATCAATTATCAAACGATTTTCTATGCTTTGAAGTATGAAACAATTTTGATTTTCGAATACTTGTAAAGCTGCTAATACGAATAATCCTAATCTGAATTACTGTATATTATTATTTATTATTATATTTTTTATCGTATTGAAGTATTAAGTACGATGTCAGTATAACAATAATAATATTAATAATAAAAAATACAATTATAATTCAATAAAATAATGTACGATAAGGATATTGACGGGTATCGCGTGTAACGTTAGGTACCTACCCTATGTATTATTTTTAACGAACACGTCGGAAAGAATATAATGTCGTTATTATTTTAAATAGTAATTTTAGAGACGTCTCGAAAAAGAGGTTTTGTTCGTCGTTCGAGTTCATTATACTAACTAGACGGAAAAGTTATATAAAGATAAATTCTGTATATTAAAACACGAACATGTTATAAGTTGTTGTTGTTTTGCTATTTTTTTGGCTCCCGACCTGGTTAATGTAGTTGTGTCGTTAAAATTAAAGACACCAGCGACTGCGCGTAAAAAAAAAAAAAAAAAAAAAAAGATTATATAATAATATAATAAATACCGGGTTTATATATAGGTTATCGGATTGTAATATTATTATTGTTGTTTAAAATTAGACTTTTTTCGTATAAACAAATAACGATTTACAGATATAATTTACGTTCCAAGGACGGAAAATAATATAATATATAAGTTTATTTACTGTATTTATCACGATTAAAAATATTAAATTATAATAAACGAGTCTTCGCGTACACGCGGGCGTTTGGTGTCGACGACGGCGGCGACGATCCTTCGCAGAGTTATTTCTTGTCGGTTCGAGCAAGAACTACACCATATCATACTACAACAACACGACTACATAACTGCAAATAACGATTTAATTCGGAATTTATGGGGTCGTAGCGCACGCACACGTAATATGATTTTGTATCGTTGACGTTTCCAGAAAAAAAAAGAAGAAAAAAAAAGAAAACAATACGAAACAAAAATGATAATAATAATAAAAATAATACCATATATACACTCGTACTTACATCCCGTATTATTCTCGCCAAACAACACACGGGGGTTGTTCGTTAGCGTTGATTTAAGAGACGGCCTGTGCACACGATCATATAATAATATAATACGAGTATACGCACACACTGCGGGCAAAGTTATACGCGAGGGTCGAGGACGACAACGCGAGGAGAGCGCGCATTGCATAGGCGCCCCATAAATAAATATTTAGCTGCCACCGCCTCGGTGTATATACATTATACAATATACATATATATATATATATTATGCCGCTTGTTTGGCGACAGAAATAATAATAATAAACGGACGTTCCTTTTAAAACGCGACGACGACTTTTTCTTCAACCCTCTTTCCGTGATGCGGTCTCGCTATATACCGCCTTGACTCTTATACGATTGCTCGATCCGCTGTCGTTTCGTCGGCATCGTTCGATTTTTCGATTTTTAGTAAATCGATAGAAAACCAGCGTTGAAAAATATACAAGAGCTATATAATTTTCATAGTAGAAATGATATTTAAATTTATAAATTGAGTTCAACGTTATATCGAGTTACGTACAAAAAAAAAATAATTATAAAGAATCCTTCTGCCAGCAATTATATTATTACTGTATAGGTTCAGTAGTTTTATAATATTAATTGTGGTAAAATATCAAATGTTATATAAAATTTGCATTTAAGCCGTGTACATTTGCATTTTTTAAGATTTTTAAACTTATACTGTGCATCCAATTACAAAAATTAATTGTCTATTCAAATTTGGAGTTTTAATTTTCAAACACGCTTTAATTGGACTCAACAAAAATTAAAATAAACTCTGAGCCGAGCATTTCGTATTTTTCATAAAATTATTATGCACCGTCAAACGAATTAATCAAATCCGCTGACGAAAACACGGTATATTTGCATATGATTTCAATAACGTTTTGAAATGAAATATTTCAATTTTGGGCGTTTTTAAAATATCGGTTTCGTATGATAACAGTGCACCATTGCCCGAGGATACCCAACATAATAATATTAATGTACATATTATATTAAAAATTAAACGTATTATTCTCTACACGAATTATGGTACCTACTACTCATAATATAATATAATTGTAGTACTTATACACTTATAGTTAAACATTTTAATTTGCTTATATAAACTAATAATTATTATCTAATCGTGACCAAATACAACAAATTATAAACAACTTAATAGTAGGTAATTATATACATATTATACAGAGTGATCAAAATAATTGTATGTTTGAACAAAATTCGATTTATTAATGAAAATCAATAGAGGTTTCAATAGAGTTTAGAGCATTCAATTTAACATCGACTCTTTTGAAAACCATTAAAACATAAGATTTACAAATTTTAAATTTACAATTAGATCCAATTTATTAGATTTTTTATTTCCCTGCTTGTGCGAAATGTTTAAGAATGCTCGTGGTATAAATATAATATTCTCGGTTGTTAACTCATTGTTATAATCGTATATGATTCATGTTTTTCTCGTTAGAACGCAAATTTAATATTATAGTAATTACAATAATATATTCGTGATTTTGCTAGCATAAAATTTAATTTGCGTGGCTGTATGGGATTTTGTCATCGCATATTATATAGTTTGCGTAAAATGATAACATTTTTATGTTATCATTTCTACAGAACTAAAAACAAGTTCGAAAGATAATCGTATACGTCAGCGCTATATTATTTATATTATATAATATATTCGGACTTCTAGAAAAAACGCACAAGTCAAGTCGTAAAAATCATACGGGCGGATTTCCTGAAGTTCTCGACGAACCACCGATACGGGGTAAATCGTAGAGTTAACTGTTTAAAGTTGAGCTATTAAATGCACTCGGCTCCCTACTCGGTTAAGTTTATAATATATACAAGTGTGCGTGCGAGCATCTCCGATGGTGTATTTTGCTCGGACTTTTTGGTTTTGGTTTTTTTATGCGAGTTTATAATGTAAAGTTTGGAATATTTACCTATATATATATATTCGATTATTATTATTTCGCTTTCATAATGTTGATTATTGAACTTTAGGGAGTAGAAAAAAATAGTCTATATAAGCTTATAAGCCCTAAGGAATAACTATACACCTATATTATATACGTATATTCGCCCACGACTCATGAACCGTGGTATAGGTAGGTATATAATATTTAATGAACTTTTCACCAGAAATATCGACCATAACCTTACCGAGGTTGCTCTCGTATATACGAGTATACATTATATAATATATTCGTATCTGCACCGTGCGTGTGCTTCTTGACGAGTGGAAACGATATTCCGCTTAATAATTATAATATTATTCACCGACTCAATAATTGTACACGCATATAATATATAACGGTAGAATAACGCGTATAGGTACAATAATATTATAACCCATATGTGGTATACGTATATTATAATATATATATATAAGGACTCGCGTGATCGTTCTGCTTCGAATGAGCTGTATTGTTCTTATCAATCCTCCGATGAAAAATAATAATATATTATTTTAATACATGTACCTGGGTACTGGTATAGGTATTATTGAGTTTCAGTGAAGCTATATTATAATTTATAATAGTAATAATAATATTCGTAATGTATTATACGCAGTTGTTATACCTATATCGTATATAGGAGCATACCGCATTTTTTTTTCTGGTACTCGAGATTACGTTTTGAATTTTTACGCAACAAAAAACTACATTTATTCCTGTCGACACGACAGTTGTATAATTAAAGTATGATAATAATAATAATAATAATAATAATTCGACTATACCTATACGAAATATTTCGTTTTATCCAATTAATCCCGTAATTATATATGATATTATTATAGTTTCATGTAATATTATATTTTAAAGCATTTGCGTTCCCGTTCTTCGTCATCGTCGTCGGGCTTATAGTAGTATTTTTTTTTTTTTATTATTATATTTATATATTTTTTATATTTGCTTTTTTTAAAAAAAAATATATTGTCCCAAGTGTATAATTTGAAGTGGTTATTATAGATTATAAAATATACTTATATTCCAGTGTCAATGACGTACGAGATACGTATATATTATGCGCCGCCTAACGTCAGATTAGCATAACGTGCGAGAATGACGTAGTTTTTTAATATATTGTAACTTATTGTAATAAGATATATTATAATAACGTTTTGTTAAATAATATATTTTGTAGGTAGTATTCTTTATAGGCACCAACGACATATATTTTATATATATTTAGTGTAATATATTGCGAGCGAAGAATAAAAAATTACGCCATTCGATTGATATCACTTTGCACTCTCGCCAAATCGCTCATCAACGCATGTGATATATTATAATAATATATATATATATAAGCGACTACGCTTGTCTATGTCAATATATATACCATGGTATATACCATATCCATATTATTATTATTATTATTATTATTATTATTATTATTATTATT
>JAIUCT010000013.1:3135601-3150830 GCA_021307375.1 Tetraneura akinire | reverse complement strand
ATTATTATTATTATTATTATTATTATTATTATTATTATTATTATTATTATTATTATTATTATTATTATTATTATTATTATTATAGACTTAGACTACACCGGGAGTCTATATATATACATATTATTTTCATTTTACAACGATCGAACAACGGTCAGCCAATTTTGCTCGGATATCTTCCAACACCCATCGCGTAACGTTATCAATATTGATTAAGTAATGTCATGTCATTTACACTATAGTTTCCCTTTCCCGTAGTTCCTTTAGAATGCATAACACTGCCATAACACGTATAATAATATTGACGAAATGTAATCGAAAAATATGTTTAATAACAATTTTTAATTTGCTTAAAGTATGAAATTTTGTTTATAGTTGGTCTTACCGTTTTAGTATATTCTGTTTGCTTATAAATATATCCCATTTTTATATGACTAGATAAAATTAAAAATTTACTATTTTAAAGAGCATTATATTATACGTTTTTATGTTTTGTCAGTAAACGATTGTAAACGTAAAAATTGATATACGACTTCGTTGACCTATATTATTTTAGAAGTTCGAGTTACAGACCATCCTTAAATAAAGATCTGTACGCTTTATGTACAGATACATGAATATGATTTAAAATGATATGATAATTATTTTTTATTTTTAAATATTTGAATTAATTAGGGTTTTTTTTTTGTATAATTGTATAAAAATGTGTTCACCACAATAATAATTAAATATTTAACTCATAATAATTATTAATATTAATGTAAGTTTAATTTTTTTCAATAGTTTATTTTGTTGTTATTTTCATCGTTTTCTATTTTACCAGTTTTAAAGAAAACTGCGACGTTTACCTAAATTTATGTCACCATAACACATATTCTAACCTCTAAAAAAATAACACACATATATTATATGTATAAACCATAATAAATGTGTGTGTATGTACTCCATCCTAGACATCGATCTGATCTAAACGTCTATACTGCTCCAGGGAAACCATACGTGGTGACCTCTTTAATGGGCACAGTTTTTTCATACGGTAATCGAACGCATTTCGTCTGCGGACAAAATAGAGAGAATTATTATTATTTATTTCGTCTATTTACCACCGGAATACCGTCATTTACTATATGCCTACCGAGTGTGCAGGTAAACGATAAAACGGTCGTATATCGCCTAAGTTTTTTTTATACTTTTTCCGTTTTTCTCAAGGCTGCCGCTGGTACCTTTTCAATCCGGATTTTCTCGCATCGTTTAAAAAATAACTTGTCTATTTTGTAACGTGAACATATCCATTTTATTACGCTATCATCAAAATCATGATATTTTACTATTTTTTTTCTAGTTTGATCATAAAAATATATATTATACATTTATAGTAATTATTAAATATTCTGTCTGCAGTCCGTGTATATGAATACGGTTTAAATGAAAATTGGTCAACTTGCAACCTGGGTAAAAATTAATACTTAGTTAATTTTTATCTTGAGATTAAATTTTTCTGATGAAAAACATTCACTTTATTCCGATGAATAATTATTACTCTCGCTTATTTACGCATAAGCCCCGGTAAAATAAACTCGTATTGTGAATGTTCAACGGCGGGGGTATAATTTCACTATCTACCTATTGATTTTTTACGTCGGTCCTAAATTTTTAAGAAGTTTAATATTCACCAGAGATATTTTACCGGACTTTATGAATATAATATGAGTAGGATGTAAGAATATTTATACGAGAGTGAAAATTTACCATGGGGCAAATAATCGCGGCCGCGCGTTGGCATTGATTTATGGTGGAGATACATTTGCGTTGGGACGAGATTCGCACAAATATTTTAGACTTTTTTTTTTGTTTTGTTCGAGGTGAAATTTCTAACTCATTTAAAGGGTCGTATCCTCTGTGCGGAGTATGACGGACGACATCGATTATGGTGGTCGGGGTAAGAAATTGAAAGGAAAAAAAATATTGCTTGGTTTGTATATTTGGTATTTCTGTTACGGTCTCGAGAGTGAAAAACAAAAACATTTCGTGCAGCCGGCATGCAAAATGTTATTATAAATAATGCGTTTTACTCGTACCGCCGAATGTGCACAGACGTTTGTTAGGTATAATATTCTATCTTTTTTTCGAGTTGATTGGTAAATAACGACGAAGATAATAAATAATAATGTAATATTGCATCGATGAAGACGCAAAACGTTATATTTGGGATTTAAATGATTTCTCCTGACCGGCTTAAACGCATGTAACTAAAATTTTTGTGGAAATAGAAAAAAAAATTGAAATTTTTGAATCTCGAAATTCAAATCACAATAATACCTTATTTTATAATGCGGATAGTGTAGGTATGTGTCCGGTTGTATACTCGTATTGTTGTATAATGCGGCAATTCAATGTTTAAATCTGATCGGCCCTTCGGTTGTATTTCAAATGAAACCTTAGCGTTACTGTTTAGCAGACAAAAGTCTTTATAGTACGACAGTCAAAAGCAGTTTATTCAACGTGCGAGGACGAAAGGTAAAAAATATATCCTCTTACACAATGCATTGAGAAATTCCTAACATATCGCATAATAACGTGGCCGTTTGGTAAAATTAAAACGACCACTTAGGCGAACAATACGAAGAATGGTGTTACTAACACAATTTACGGATGATAAATTACCTTTTTTTTATAAAACGCAAAACGTTACAATATTCACCACTAAATAGTACCTGTATTGTATAAAATTATTCTTAAAAACGACCATCAAATGGTAATAAATTATAAGTTGTCAATAAAAATTGTATGAGCTTGTTATTATAATGTATATTTCTCAATAGCTAATTTTTAAAAAACGTAAAAAAAAAAAAAATGTAATAATTTATTTCAAGTGACAATAACATTTACCGTGAGCTGGACACGACACCATATATATTATTCAATTAAACCAGTCGAAATAATAATAATATTACTGTTTAGTCTTTAGTATATTATGATGGTCAATGAACGATTTTATATCAGTAAGGGAATGTTAGAATTGTATCCATATCATGATTTTTGCTCTACTGGTTATTATGTAACGTATCAATTATTATTTATTATGATTACAATAAAATTATTATTTAAAATAATGTGTAATGTTTATACCTACGTTGAAACTTGAATTTATATGAAATGGAAACGAATCGCGTGCGATTATTGAGCGAATTACAACCGACTTTATACAACATTATTATTATTATATTACCGTTTAATGTATATTTTATAATATCGTATAATTTTCCAAAGAGTATAATAGTATTATTATAATATCAAGGAATTACGTATGATTTTTTTATTTAATGGGCAAACACTTTTACGACGCATTTCCCGTGAATATTTAAGTTGGCCAATAAATGTTTATGGGTTTACGCGATACTCGTGTATTATAATATTATATACCTAATGTGAAGTTTAATATCTACGTGACTTATTACACGAACTTTCCGATGACACCTAAAGTCCTAAACATTCATTATACGAGGGTATACGTATGGTATCGGAATAATATATTTTAATACAGGCCTGAAGAAATAATAATTACACGAATCACGGATGGGAAACGCGTGCGAATCGGCGACGTTTCCATTTTACAATAGCAATAAAAAAATTGTGTATGCATCCGAGTTCAAAAGGACCAAAGTTTTTCTGAATATTTTTGAGGGATTTCGTTTGAGAAAAACAAAGCGACTAAAACATGGAACCGAGTTGCGGTTTATCCAACGTCGAGTTTTCATCGTCGCATCGTATTAAAATGCCGACAAGCACTCAAAATGTCAACTTCTCTCTCTGATGCCCCGGCGTTTTTTTTTCGTATCTGTCTTTTGGAATATAATATACATTTATATAACACATTATACATTATAAAGTTTACGCGAGACGCGACCGTGTCGGTTAAAAAATATCTTAATATACACCGAGTCGTTGCGGATGTACGGAATATAAAAAAAAAAAAAATTATTAAGCTTATAGGGATCGCCGCGAAGTCCTGGAAACGGCAATCCTTCGTCGTATTTTATTCATCGCGAGTAACTTTGTAATTCATTTAGTAACAGAATTTAAACGACTACCGAGCAACCGTCTCTCTCTCTCTCTCTATCTTCTCTTTTTCTACCCACTCTTTCGTAACCCATCGTTTTTGCGTTCGCCGTATAGGTCTTTTGATTTTTTTTCGACGAACATAAGCGTCGATTTCATCATATCGTATTTCGTTTGTTGTTCAATCTTTTCTATTCGAAATTCGATATGTTCATCAATATTATTATATGTTCTTCGTTTCATCTATGCCAGTTCTACGAAAGAATGTCACATCGTCGAAATTATAATTATTATATTATAATATATCGTGGTGGTTTGTTTACCTACCATATACGAGCTGGCAACGAACGCATAATGTTATTAAAATTATTGAAACGTATACCTATCATAATAATTATATTATACAAGTACGCGTTGGTGTCAAATCGTTTGCGGAGTCATTAGGTTGATTTCGTAATCAGATTTAATTGAGTCGGGCCAATCTTTCGACTCGTACGCAATGGTTTCGACAGACGAAAAAACGGTACATTCCATCACAAAACGTGGATAACAGTATAGTTATATGAGCTATAAAATAGCGTGTCGTACGACTGTCTTGGCTTGTTACGCCGTGGAATTAGATAAGCGACGCGTCTCGCGGAACTAAACCGACAAAGGGACTATTTTTGGTGCGTTAGTATATTATATAAATATATAATTTAGACAATTTAATTTTCCGACAGTGATTTAACAATATTATTATCTCGCTTATAAAAGAAATCATTTTTTTTTCCAATCGATTGAATTTTTAACACGATTTTTGGCTGAGAGTTGTTTTTCGATTTCGTGTCACACATATCAACCTGTGTACAGCCAATCACAGAACGTCATTTGGTAATATCTAACATATTATTAGCTTCTTTCGATCGCGCTCATCTAATATTTATATTATGTAGAAACAAATAATAATAATACGAGTGCCTATACTCAGCCTAGGTGTATAAATACAATAATAATAATAATATAACAACGAACGTATAGTTTTATCGAATTTCACGTATGATGTTTTCCCGCATTTCACCCTCGAAACCAACGGTGGAATAAAGTTTACGTTAATACCGAGTGAATAATATAATATGAGTTTGATTGACGTCCGTGTGTTTTATTACAAACGTCGCGCTCGTCTCTCTGGCTGTCATCGTCGCCGTTTTCCATTTTTAAAAACTATATCCTGTCGTTGTCGCGTGTTGTTCTCGTCTTCCCCTCGGAGCGGATTTTATACGACTGTAGTACGTATGGGATAGGAACACGCGACACGTGCGTTATAGATGTGATGTTCGTCTTTGGCATACTTTTGTGGCCTCGAGTAACATCGATTTACATACGACATAATTATAATAATAAAAAACATGGAAATATAATTTTTTTTCCCTACGATACATTTGTATACGTGTGTGCGGTAGACGATTTATACGGCCACGTACATTTTTATTTTTAACAGACTTTCGCCTAATACGGGAAAAGTGTAATAGGTACATCTACTCGTAAATTTAGAATATTATATCAAGAAAGACCAAAAATGTCGACAATTTTTAATATTAAATTCTGTGAACAAAATGAAGCTTAAAATCCTATAATCGTCCTTTAGTTAAAACGGAGGAAAACGCTTTATTTTTTTTTCAAATATAAAAAGAATACGATATTCATTTAAGCAACACGAGTATTAAAAGAAACATTTATTTCGAAAGAATCAACGTATTATAATAATTAAGTATAACATAGACGACTATGCAGTGTAAATTAGCAGATCAAATTTTATTTTCGTACCGCTTTTTATAATGTATATATATTGGATAATTATATTATAAAAAATAATCGTTGTTTTGTCTCGCAAAATCGTAGCATAATAGGTATATAATAATACATGTATGATTAAAATCTAACCTAACCGGGCACGCGTCGTATAAATAGTTCGGTTCACGTTGAAAACTATTCGACTATATTATAACACACACGATTTACCTCTGATCATAATAATAATAATAATATTATACACTTTTATAAATTATAATGATATAAAATATAATCTCGCGAATTATTACGACTGCAGTCGCGGCTTCGCGCCACGGTATAAGCTTATAAGTCATAATATTCATATACCTTTATATGCGTATATATAATATTATATTGTTATTATTAATAATATAATATGTATACATTATACGATTCGGGTTGATTTTCATCCCTTATGTATATGCCGTTTTAGGGTTAAAAAATAAACATTGTTAACAATGAACGTGTATATAATGCGATGTTCACGCACACACACGTACACATTGTACATTGTATATGTACGTATATATACGCGTTTACCATCCGTAAATCCGCAACTACGCAGTTATATTGTTTGCACGATATCTTACAGCCGCTGCGGTTCGGTATATAATATTATAATATTAGCCCCCTCGTGTTATTACGCATAGTGTGTATATATATATATATATATGATATTTATTATTATTATTATATTTTATAGTTATATGATATTACACGGCGTACTCGTAAAGTATAATAATATATTATATTTAATATATAAATTGTATTATAAATGCAGAACGCCAGATGTTGTACGTACATTATATACAGTCGCGATGAGTTTAATAATAATAGTATAATATTTAATTTTTATTCGTATATACGCCGCCGTACCATAATTTTTGACCGAAATCGGTATAATTTTAATTCTTAAATATTATTCCCATATAATATACGAACGGTCTCTCGTATATAATATTATTATTATTATTATTACACATGTACAATAATTGTACATATTATTATAGACTGCAGACGACGATGAATTCGTAATAACTTTTCGGGAACAATGGGTACGCTAATTGGATTTTTATATAATATATACTTTTTTTTTTCTTCTTTTTATATACGTACCTAAATACATTTTATAAAAATGAATTATTATTATACGAGAGCAGAAGAACCGACCAGCTTAATGTGATATTTTTAACATTAGTTAAAAGGACCAAAACGGGCCATAGCGTATACGCTAATATAATAATAATTAAATGGCTAAAAAAAATAATAAATCCTTCACAAAAGAAAATATTATATATAGGTTTATACATACCGCACGCCCTATATTGTACCTTAAAATATAATTATTATTTTTTCAACAATAATGTGTTCAAATAAGACTTCTGGACAAATTTTTACAAATCATTGTACGTGATATCTACCATGTATTATGAAATATGCATAAATACAAAAAAAATTATCTATACCTACCTAACATATTATAATATAAAATATTTACCGATAAGTCGAGTACCTACAACTCAAAAATTGTGCATTAATAGTATCTAATATATTTTCCAGATCTGACGAAAATGTATTAAACTGCAGTTCACCTGCAGTAATTTTAACTCTTCTTTTAATTTATTATCGTGTTTAAAAAATATGTTTTGATACAATATCTATTATAGTGCATATTGATTAAATAATAATTAATACCGCGATATAAATTTAAAACGCGTTATAGTTAAACTGTAAACTGTACGTATAATTATTATTGTAAAACTAAAATTGATTTTACGAAACTCTAAATTAATATGCATATTATGTAGTATATTTTATTATTATTATTACTACCTATTAAAATAATAACGAATCAATTTTTACAATTATTCGACATGATTCAATTATACATTATAATTATATTCTTGTTAATTTCCCAGACACCTTCGGTATCGGAGTCAATCGATAAAATAATTTAACTACGTCGTTGAATCAGTGTCGTGTTAAATAATAATAATGAACACGAGGGGAAAATAATGATGATTAATCATTTAATACTATTCAATAGATATATAATTTTCTATGAATCCGTTGAAATATAGACGGAACGAAATTCATTGGAAAAGTTGTCGGATAGATTAATAATTCAGAATGAAATAATGTATAGTATCCGGTATATTTTGTACAATGTCGCGATAAACGTCATAACAACAATATATTTTATTATGCGAATATTCCTCGAATGCGCCATGAACGATGATGAACTAATTATTACAATTTTCTTTTTCTCGTGAAAAAGTGTTATATAATTTATACAACTATAATATGATTATACAATGTATAGCGTGTCATTAAATAATGCAAATCTCCTTATATATGATAATATTATTATAACATTTAACCGTATTATATGTATTGCGGTTACGGTTATCTGTTTTTAATTTGAACCCCAGACAAAAAAAAAAAAAATCGTATAATTGACATTTTTTGAACGCTACTATATTTATATATTTTCGTAAAAGTCTTCTTTATAATATATATTATACTATATAAGTATATATATATATATATGTCAAAATTCATGCATCGAATTCAGAATACTAATGTGCCAAGTTCTTCGTGTGCGCCCTGTGGGCATGTCGATCGCATAAAGTTAAAAAGTTTTGTCTTTTCTTTTAACGATCCAGCGCGCGGCATTACGC
The DNA here is from genome assembly GCA_021307375.1 of Tetraneura akinire. Classification (NCBI taxonomy): domain Eukaryota; kingdom Metazoa; phylum Arthropoda; class Insecta; order Hemiptera; family Aphididae; genus Tetraneura; species Tetraneura akinire. The sequence continues at coordinate 3,142,281 of JAIUCT010000013.1, read as the reverse complement.
TCCGACTTAGCTATACATAGAAGACAATAACAGTATATTTCATGTCCACTATGACCGCCTACACTCTTTCTAAACAGATTGCCATGCCATCGTCTTTGGAAAAATATGACCTCCAGGGGTCGCGATTCCGAATATATTTATATAAGTATCGCGCACATACAAGACCGAGTCCGGTGGGCAAAAGAGAAATTTATTATAAGTGGAAAAGCTGAAAGTTTAAAGAATAGAGAAGTTTCTTTTTAACCCATAAAAGAATGCACGGCGATTATTCTTATTTGCTTTCCTCCTCTCTCTCTTTCACTCGCGTGCTCTCATCCTCAGCGCCACAGTTCTCTGCCAATTGCCTCCACCCTTTCCCAGCGGACCCGTATATACGAAAGAAAAAATCCGTTCCGTTTGTTTCCACAGCACCGCTTGTACAAAGTTTTTTCTTGCACTTCTTTTTATTATTATTATTATTTCTCTTTAAAAACGCAGTTTCATCATTTTATTTGCTGATTCTCCTTCGGTGATCTCGTCCGTCTCGTCTGAAACAATATAAAAATCCGTTCAAATCCCTAGATTACAATAAACGCTATAAATTGAGCCCTTCTGTACGCGAAATCAGTCTCTATAAATATTACCGCGGACCGCTTCAATGTCTAAAGACGATAGTTAGACGTTATTATGATAATATCGAGAACACGTAATCATATAGTTCGTTGATATTTCACAGTACGTTTATTAAATTGTATTATGTATTAAGTTAATTCTATGAAACATCTAAAAAAAATGTAATTTATTTACATAATATATACGTCATAATAAATTTTCCCCGAAGGACGATGGTACAAATTAATAAATAATCGATGGACGTGAATTAAAGATAAACGGGTAAAGTTCTATGATCCAATAAGATGACAAATTATAAGGAGAGCAGTAAAAAAGAAATACCAATCGCGTGTCACATAGAATGAATCGTGTTTAATGAGGTCGATACATTTCATATAATTTTTGTTTTTTGTTTATACCGTAAATCCATTTATATTTTTTCAAACGATTCTTTTATACAACGTTCGCAAAGGTATTAATAAAAATCCGAGTTTTTATCTACCCTGCGTGCACTTGTGAATAATTATTTCTGATATCATTATAACATTATTATTACTTATATAATATAATTCATACTATCACCTCGCAATCGATTTTGTATGATATAAATAATAATATTAATATATTTTATAATAAAATATTTTATATTTTAATGTGTTTATAATACGGTTTTTATTTCGTGTGTATTCGTTTTTATCAGTACGATTATGATTACATTAATTTTAAAATATAACAACGGAAAATTGTATTTCTTAATTACACAACGATAGCTTGCGAATGTTTAATATATACATATTATAATGCGTATAATATAATCACAGTTGAAACTTAAATGCTCGTCGGTGTTGTTTAACTTATAATCCATTTTTATTTTTTTTTTTCAAAACTTATCTCTGAAAAAAAGGAACGGGGAACGAATATGAGAAACTATATGAAACGCGCTAAGAATATGGTCGAGAAATTAACGACGGGCAGGGGAAAAACAAATACACCGCCAACCTAAAATAACTAACCGGGGTCTAGCAAAAGTTATTACCTAAAGGTTAAGTTAAATACGGCGCGCTGCATTAACATTTTAAATTAAAAGGTTAATTGGGGTTTTATGGTTGCTCTAGTGCGTCGTGGTTAGAATTTTACTTCTGTGAAGTAATAATAAAAATAATAATAACGAAACAAAAATCAAATAAAACGCGTATAAAGTTGTTTCTGTTTGCCATCAGACGATGATAATATAATATATATGATATTCCGTTACACGCGGTATATATTTACATACTTTACGGATTTGTCGAAGGCGGCGGTGGTGGTAATGATCTGTTTTTGACTCGGGGTGGAAAAAAAAAAATATGTAATAATGCATTATACGTATAAAACGAGAAATGCGCGTTTGTCAACATTACGAGACGTACCTATACGTATTTACTATTCTTACTAGTGCCAATAAAACATTATTTCGAAAAGTTATTAAACGTTCGCCATGTTTGATTTTTATTTGATTTTTATCTGTATTTTCGCGTATCGTATATAATAAATGCAAGTATACGTCATAGGTCATACTATATTTTATGTAACGTATCTATTTCTATATATGTACACAGGGATGTGCATATATTCGCGATCAAAATTATTATTATTATACGCAGTAGTAAACTTTCATTATATTACATTTCTTTCTCCAAATTTCTGGTAACACGTGTCGGAAACTGTTGACATTTAGGTAAACTTTAAAAGTATCAAAATATATAATACAAAACTTTTGGTCGTTTTGCCATATTACATAATATGATAAGAGAAATATTATTTATTTATCCTCGATTTTAATCCGTTGTCCGCGTTTCAAAAATTTACACACCGCTAAACACGCATTGTTCGGGGATGACGACAATACGTTACGATATTATTACGTTCCGAAGACGTATTATTTTATTATTATTTTTTTTTTTTTTTACTCGTACGCTGCAGAGAACAGGAAACGCGCTTGTCTCGCGCGTGTCTCGTATTCGGGGGCGGGCAAGAATAACACACAATGTCTCGTAATAATAACATTTTGGGCGTAAACAAAATATTTCGTTATATTTTATAATAAAATATAGGAAATTAATATCTCGATATATTACGTAAATGTAAAAAAATTGACCCGAATCGAAAATCAAAATCTTCAATCCGTATTATTTTGTATATACTCGTGAAACGTTAATAACGATATTTTGTGGTTTTTTCACTACGAAGATGCCGTGGGTGAGGGATTAGACGAAACGTCTAGAGAAACATTGTGTTCGCGAAATCGGTATAGATGCGTATTTCGATTTTCGACTTGGGATTATCGTCCGGAGAACCGAATTCACGACGGTTGTAAAATATACATATATATATATATATATATATATTATATAAGCGAGGACGGGTTGTATACTTGAGTCTATGAAGGGGGTGTACATAAATTGTTATTTGTTATAATATAATGGCGGCGAAAAAAAAAAGAAAAAAGAAAAAAAGAAAAAAGAAAACACGTACGCCGTCGTCTTCGCTATCATAAATACTTGATTGCTCGCCATGAAAGTGCATTATTGGCATATGTATCCGGGCGGCGGTTTTAGGGTCTTCATCCAGTAATTTAAGAGTACTGTCTGACGTCTCATTTTATGACGAACGCGATGGAACGCACGAGGGTATAGACGTATAATAGTTAATGCGTATCTCGTCGAACAATATTCTCATCCTGTATACACACACGCGCACATTTATTTATACATTTACTAATGCAAGAATACACGTGCGCGATATCATAATATCGGCTTTTTACACGTCCACCCTCGCCCGAGAGATTATGAAGGACAGGAGGACCCGACGGATGACGAAGGCCGCACGTGTGCACTGCTATGTATTGTATGTATATAATATATATATATATACGTATAAATGTTTTCTTATCGTCAGTCACACGTCTGTGCGCTTTCCATTCTTCTGGCCGATAATATTGTCAATACACGCATGCTTCATCCATACTGATAGATTGAATTATTTCTCCTCGCGCTTCGGTTGTCTCTTTATGTGCGCGTGTATCGTACAGGTACATCCCCGCCGACGACGGTCAGAGTACAAACACGAAACCAATTTTTATCGTGAATTTCCATTCTCTATCCATAATATAATATTATATTATTATTATTATTATTATTATTATTGACATTGTATATTATGTTTATATTGTACGTACTATACGCAGAAGAAAACGTATGTTTTTCTTTGTCGTCTGAAAACAAAGTAAAGCAGAAAAAAAAAATAATAATAGTAATTTGGTATAGGCAATAATAATATGAGCAATACATTTCGTATTATTATTATTATATACACGGAATAATAATACGAGTGTATAGGTAGCGGTTTGAATATTTCATGGAGCTGAATTTTCAAGCGAACAATACCGCGTAATGTTATTCTCATTATTCATTAATGAACTTTCGTCTATACTAGGTAGTGTATTTAGCTTTCTGTTTTTTTCTATTATCAATGCATTTCATAATTTTTTAATTTTTTGCGAATTAAATTCCCAATAGAAAAATATTATGGAAACATCAAATAATTGCATTAAAAAGAAAAAATAATTAAATAAATACACTGTAATAATACTTAATTAAAAAAAAAAAAAAAAAAAAAATCCATTATATATTTACGAGTGTAATAGACATATATATATATATATATAATGTATTCTTTTGTAAAAAAAAAGTATTATTTATTTTTTTTAAATTTTTATAAATATAGAACATGCAACATGTTTTATATTTAATGTATACATACGTATAATAATCAACTCAATTATATTCTATTTTAATTTGTGTTTTTTTTTTTTTTTTTATGTAGTTTTATGTTGTCCCTAGACTTGTTATATTTCTTTTAAAATATAATGCGTGGTAGTGTATTATATTATATTTAATCGAGCGTAAAGATTTATACATGACATTAATTTTTACAAAAATAAATGTCTCGCAATAGTATCATTACTATACTCGTATCTATATTTATATGATATTATTATTATGTAAACATAATATAATATTTATCGAATTGAGTCTGCGGTGGTCATAAATAATATCTCACTGAATACAAATATTATAATCGTTTATACTATATATTATCGTGTCGTGAAACGTACGAAGATCCCTATGAATATATAAAATATAAAAAAAAAACCTGATGAAAAACTGCGAAGAACCCTCGAAAATCCGAAAAGAGACTTAAAAATATAAAGCTCGGAAATAAATCGTATTTTCGGCGCATCCGCAACAATGAAAAATCTCTCGCGATAGTTGACGCGAAATCATTTTTTCCCTCATCCGTCGCGTCTTCGTTATAAATAATTTTCCTCCGTGTAATATTTTGTTCACAACACCGCTGATGATGATAATGATAATAATAATAATATATGTTCTATCGATATAAGGTATTATAAATACGTATAATACGACACACGTGTGCTTGTTTAAGGGTCTTCCTTCCGAATAACATTAAGTGGGTGTATAATGTTATATCATATTATGTATAGTTTATCGTTATTGTAATAACATAAATGCAGATAACGTTATACTCGTTACTCGTACTTAAACAAGTAGTCGTTAATAATAATTAAAATGGTATAACCACATTTGTCCAGTTGTCGTCGCGTGCTCTCAGGTATTATTAACCTGGTTCAGGATTGTTGCAAGAACACAGGTATATAATAATAATATATACATATTACATGTATTGTCTCTCATAATATATAATAATAATTATGTATGTATGTATGTATGTATGTATGTACGATGCATCGTATTTACCGAGATTGCGTTTATACACGCGTCGGAAACAAATTGACCGTCTTCTAACTACTCCGGTGACAGACCGTACGATGACTGTGCAGTGAACATCAGTTTAAATTTTAAAGCTCAGCTCTGCAAACACCGTGAAAATAGGAAGAGGTCTATGGCAAACAAAAGGTAACGGCCCGCCGGCAGACCGTAAATTACGGTGGCGATACGGGGGTATATAATGATAATAAAAAGGGAAAAAACCCCAAATAATAAAAAGAAGCGATAACAATAAAAACCTCTCTTAGCAGGATATTATATGGTATATAAACTACATAAGGTATATCGTCGTCGTGTATGTGCACGTGGTCGCAACCAGCGATCGTCCGAAATGCGTCTTTTGTAAATTCGTAAATATACTCTTACTTATAATATGACGTTGTAGTGGCATCAGACCTATTTAAATGTACCCGCCTCAAATGGATACACAATTTCAGCAAATAAGTACGAGCATAAAACGTGTATTATTACGAGTATAATCCACGGGACGCGTCCAATTTTGTAGAATTATACGACTATATGACATGAAAGTACTTTTAGTAGGAATAACGATCGTTGAAATTCGACGAAAATTCCCTTTCTATATTGAAAATCGATATTTTTTCTCCGGAATACGTTATGTGTATTTATTTATCGTAAGATAAGAGTAAATTTAAGCAAAACGCAAGAAGATAGACCGCGAACTGGTTAGTTTTCAAGGGAAAAAGAGGTCGAACAGACGCAGTCCAACAAAACTGAAAGGTTAACAGAAATTTAATGAACGGTCAGCAATAATATCATACATATTATTATTATTATTATTATGTCTTCCAGTTTCATTAATACGCATACGTATTCGCGCGACATAAGCTGTTTAATCAATTTAAGGCCATCTGCTGATGCTGGTATAGAATAATATGTTAAGATATGGCGGCAAGAAATTAATCTGTATACGAGTATACGGTTTATGTGCGTGGGACGGTATGTATACGCACAACGTCGCAAAAACTAATATTATGCAAATGTATACAGAGCGATTAAATAATACGATTTTAATTCAAAATTTGATGTCGTCTTTATATACTCGTACACTTTTACCCGGCATTCATATCGCGTGCGGTTGTCCGATCGCCGTATAATATATTATACCTACGTCAAACATCAATCGATTATAATATTAATATTATTGTTGTATTATAATAATAATAATAATAATAATAATAATAATAATAATAATAATAATAATAATAATAATAATAA
>JAIUCT010000013.1:3111613-3129194 GCA_021307375.1 Tetraneura akinire | reverse complement strand
TATTATTATTATTATTATTATTATTATTATTATTATTATTATTATTATGTACTCGTATACATTAATAAAAAATAATTTATATAACAGTGTGAAATATTTTTTTTTTTTTAAATAATTACAAAAAAATATATTATTTTACTCGTTTATAATAATAATAATAATAATAATAATCATAATGATAAATTAAAACGAATGTTTAATTAAAAACATTAACGCTAGATTGCATTCTGTAATGGATCGTTGAAAAATATTAATCCATTTACTGAGAATATTATATATTTTTTTTATATCAATAAATTATTATTCGATTTCCGGGATTTGTGACGATTTCAATAATTGCACGAATTCGTGAGTAATTATTATTCCGTTTTTTAACGAAAATCTCTTTTTGATAAAATTACAGTGTAAATAATGGATAAAAAATAAAAAAAAAATTAAAAAAAACAGGTTTTTAAGGGGATCAAACTGTATAACTACAATCGTAAAAACATTCATTTGATATATTATTCATTTGCAATACATTATAATATTCTGATCATCGCTGACATTAAGAAATAAATTACAATAAATAATAAAATACGAATATAATATTCAAATTATCAATAATATATTGTTACTTACGTTCGGACAAAATTTTGAGATTAATTATAGGGGGTAAATTCGATAAACTATATAATAAAATATGATTAATGTAAACATTAATTTTGTGTAAATGTCGGACTAGAAAGACTAATAAATAATAATTAAAAAAAATAAATAAATATATTTATACATATTTTGATCTATCGGGATAACTAAAATTCTACCCTTTGCTATCACAATTACTAATGCCAATTATTAATATTGATATTGCTATAATTATTTAAAGACAGCTACTTTTATCCATGTAGAGGAATTTATCTTTTTTTTTACCGCTTATTTCACCGTCTTCATATTCATAAATTATCTCAACATATAATATAAGAATCGCGCATATCAAGTTTCATTTTTTAAGTGTTCCTTCTTTAAATCGTTCAAAACGTAAATATAGGCACTCATGAAACATTAATCACTCACGCGTTTGCATTCACATGTACATTGCAGATCTTACGTTAAAACCGCGTTTCGGAGACAGGTCGTACGTGAATAAATAAAAGTACGACCATACAATAGCATAATATACTTTATTAGTACCGCGGTCCAAAACAACGTTCTTCTTCTTCTTCTTTATGAAACATATTGTATACCTACGTATGGGATCAAAAACGTTCACCGTAATATACCGCGGTTACGCTAGGTTCGATTTCATAGTACCTATACAAGACATAAGAGTGTTTATTTATATTTTCCACGTTGAACGCTGGATGGAAAAATAAGAATCATCGGCGTTGAATTATGTAGCGTCAAAAACGACCCCGCGGAAAATTGTTCGGGCGATAATAAGTTTAAAGCATTAGATTGTTTAATATTATAATATACTGTAACCGCGGTTACGTTTATAGAGCCTGTTTATGGCGGACTGAAACCGCACGATGATATATTATTATTACCGGGCCGGTATATATACCCGACGGAGCGACACGGACGCCGCTATAATATAATTATGATATTTCGTTCTGGGCGGCCGTGGCGCGGGGTGAATTTTGTGTGTATCGCCGACGCGCCCTAGTTGGCGTAAAGCACGGTCGCAAGCCATCCCGGCGGCACACGTGTCGGGTCATTCGGAAACGCGGAGCCGGGTTTCGCGTTGGCTACAGTGTACAATGCTGCAGATATCGTCCGACAGCGGTCCTGGGGAAAGAGTGGCCGGTTAATACCACCTATACCGCGATCGCGGTTAAATCGAAATCCCTATAGCGTTCCGGACGCGTGAGGTATTTGAAAAAGTATCGCGAAACGTATCTAGAAAAGCGTGGTATGACATTCTGACATATATTTATGTAGGTATTTAATCATTATATTACACGTTCTTATAATATTATATAATCACAATATGTTATTATTACGTTATAATGGCGCACGAAACTTATTATTCTTTGAAGAGACTCTAAGTACGATAAATTATCAATTTTTTAATTTCTGAATCATCATTCAAATATACTTAAAATCATTTAATCCGTATAGGTTTATCGTTGTCGTAATTTTTCGAAACCTATCGTGCAATACTGTTTGTTATAATCAATATATCTTTATTAAAGTATATACGAGTATAGTTATTTTTAAATTTTCACGAATAATCAATATTATTTTATACAATGTTTATTGTTGTCGAACGATAATATTAATATTGTTGACTGTTGACTGTTACGATAATGTATTATAAATTATAATCTATAATATATTATATATAATATATTCTGATGATATTATGAAACGCGTGGGCTAATACCAATAATTATATTGCTTTATTTCTGCGTATAGTAGGTATTATTATTATACTAAACATTATTAATATTAATGGCGAATGTAAGCTTTTGGTGAAATTTCAATATCGTTTTTTAGCGGTAAACAAAACGATGCGTTTATATAAAACCATTGGTGAAATTTAGTAATTTATTTCTATATTGGATTTATTTCATTTCATATATATATATATACTCGTATATATATTTGTCGTCGAGATTAACTCTGCATTTTTCGTCGTATTTTTCAAATTATTGTTTATCATACTAAAAAAATATCATTAAATAAAACGATTTTCGTGTATAATTTTTTTTTAACATTGCATAACAATAATAATTTGAAGAACATGGAGTATTATATTTTGAGTATTGATAATGAATACATATACTAGATAAATAACATACCGCGGTGTGGCGTACACATATTGGCGGGGTTGCTTGCACTGATTTGGCTGTGATTCGCACTGTCGTCAATTCATGTGTTCTCTATGTTTTTCCGTCTTTCGTTTTCTACGCGAGTTATTGTCCGTTTTTTGTATTATAAGTTTATAACCATTCTTTTCGGTAATTAATTTTTGTTGTACATGTTATTAATTATCTTTATTAATTTTTTGTGCATAATACATATTAGTTTAATTTAAAAAGTTTAATAATAAAACACATTTTAAGTGGAATAAAACACGCGTTTTATTAACTACCACATTGGTTACCTCGACTAAGGTACATTTTTGAGATAATATCGTATATAATCGTGCGAAATATATATTTATTATTTATATATATTTTTTTTCTCAACTTCAACATGGCGGATGAAAAATCGGTCAACGATTTAACCACCGCAGAGATCGCGGTGTCACGAGTTTTTAAAGCTCCCACGTTTTGGCGTAATAATCCGGAACTGTGGTTTAAACAAGTTGAATCACTATTTTTCACTTCGAGAATTACGTCAGACACGACAAAATTTCATCATATCGTTGCAGCAATGGAGAGTGAAATTTTAAGTCAGGTTAGTGATATTGTTTTAAATCCTCCGGAGACTAATATGTACGACGCGCTCAAGACCCGTTTAATCGCTCGTTTTTCGGAGTCGGAAGAATTACGATTACGTAAAATCCTCAAAGAGATCGAATTGGGGGACCAAAAACCGTCCCATTTGCTTACCGAAATGCGCGAATTAGCAGCCGGGAAAGTTTCCGACGATTTATTAAAAACTCTCTGGTTTCAACGTTTACCTACTCAGATAGTAGCTATATTATCAACTAGCTCTGACTCGTTAAATAACATCGCGTCTATGGCGGATAAAATTATTGAAGTCTCTGGTTTCAAAAACTAATTTAACCATATCGCGAGCGCCGAAAACTCATCTTACTCGATTCCTAGAAAATCTCGGGCTGATACGAATAATTCATCGCAAATGTCCAATCTCGAAAAACAAATCGCGGAACTTACAAAAAAAATCGATAAACTCAGCAGATCTCGATCCGGTTCACGTAAAAAACAATATCAACTGAATTCTAGTGCTTCAAAACCTAAAGAACAATCAGATAAACACGAACTATGTTGGTATCATTTTAAATTCGGTACGAAAGCGGAACAGTGCCGCGAACCGTGCTCTTTTAAATCGAATTCGGGAAACTAAAGTGGAATAAAACACGCGTTTTATTAACTACCACACGCGGTTAATACCACGAGAAAAGTACAACCAGTTTCTTGGTCATTGACCCAGAGATTTTAAATTCGTAAAAAAAAAATCCTCTTGGAATTTTCCTTTTTGTGATAGAGCTTACGTGGTTCATTGCAGGATGCCTTTGAATCTTCGCCTAGTTACACTATAGAATAGAATATTATCATTTTAGTAATGAGGTACCGAAACGACGAGACAAATATGCGTCGGCATGTGTCAAGGACGCTGTGTGAAATGTATACTAAGCGAAGTTGTGTTCTCATTGTCTTTTTTTTTTTAAAAAAAATTTTAAATAAGGTCAAAAGGTTTTTTTCAATCATAAAATGTATAACAAGAGTATTATAAGTATAATATATCTGTGTAATAGTTTTTCCGCTAAAAATTAATCCCATTGAATATAGATTAAAAATATGTTTTTCAAGTGTATTGTAAAATAAAATAAAATATATACCTAAAGTAGATAGGTATATAAAATATTAAAAACGTATAAAGTGTGGCGTATATTTTTTTTTAAGTAGGTTAGATACCTACTTAATATTATAATGGTAAAGCGTAATATTATATTGATAAAACATTTATTTGTTCAGAATTATTGTTATTTGTGTGGTTTGAAAGTTTTTATTAGGTTTGTTGAATTTAGATGAAAATTATTTCTCATATTATTGTTTCATAATAATACACGGCGTGTTTGCATTTTACAACAATTTTGTTTTGTATTTTATACAGGGAATTTACGAGAACAATAAATTATAATGCTATTAAATATAATTTTCTTTCGCTTTGTATAAAACGTAACATGGACGTATTACAGTGTTTGTATATTTTAATTTCGATTAAAACATAATGCAGTTAAATTATTAAAAAATATAATGTAATATATAGCTGCTATGTTATGAAATGAAATTTATCGTTTGCGATCATATTAGTACTCGTATAACAATTTTACTTGCATATTAGACTTACAATGCGTGCTAATTTGATTAATACCTTTTTTTTTATTATTCCAACATTTTGCGAAATTGAATTTGAAATTATTAAATTGTAGGATTCTAAAACGGCTGTAATGGAATTGTAAATGAAAAAATAACGATGGCATATATTCATAATATTATTATTGTGTATAGGTATATGATACAGTCGAAGGATAATAAATAATAATTTTGTGTTTATAAATTAAAACTTGATCGTTATTCGTTATTGTTTTTGACGTTATTGAATTCGTTATTTTTTTCATTTGAAATGATAAAACAAATCGAAAGAGAAAAGCTGTATATACGCGCGTATTATAATATATTTATTTATCCCCCCCTAAAGCAAATTCTACGTGCGACATTTTGGAAAATATTCTATTGGTGGAAATATTGGAAAAAGGAATGGAAATAACTTAATAATATCCACATAAGTTCAATAATAAGCAGTTTCGTTTTCATAAAATCGAAACTCACAATAATAAAGTATAATATTATTTTTGTTATTACAAACTAGTATAAATTTATACTATATGCTATAATATATGCTATACCGTATTGTAATATTATTAAATTGTATTTTGTGATTTTGTGGGGAAAACAAAAAAAAATATTATTGGAAAAAGTAGGTAGAGGTATACGCTCATTACTTTTAATCGTTTTTATCATATTTACCTGTAGTTAATTACTAATTTATTTTATAATATTATTGATTTTTGAATATTTTAATGACGAAAAATTGAGCGTTTAATTATTCTTTTTTGATATTTCGTTTAAGTCGCATCGTTTTCTCTCCGAAACTTTGCTTAATTGGAAAGTGATATTCTCTTACGCGTATTACGAGATTAAATATAATTATTTATATTGACATTTTGGAATCTTTAACCTAAGCGACGTCCATTAGGAATTGACGACTTTATAAATAACGTCGAATACGAGCGTAGGATTTTCTTGTATTCCTGTAATAGTATAACCGTCATATCGGATATCGTTTAAATAAATATTATAAATAATATTATATTATAATTATTGATATTTCAACAATAATATGATATTTTTTATTGATTATTTATGATTCGTCGATTTTGAAAAATATAACATTATTATTACTCTGTCGTCGCATGCTCGCAATATTATTATCATTTCGTTGGGTCCGAATTTGTCTCGAGAGATAATGAATACGGTTAGGATAATAATCTATCGCAGTTAAGAATATTATACATTTGCACGTCTCAGGATTTTTGACGAGAATACGTCATCGAAACGTCTGCCGGTGATGTTATTCTTGGACCGAGTTTGTCTGTCGGTTTTCATAATGAATATCACAAAATCTTTCGGAGCTAATACATATTATTTTTATTTGCCACATATTTCACCCGATTTTATCGTTATTATTATGCGAACGAACACGAATAATCAATAACGTACACACGAATAATTATTATAATTATAATATCGTTTGACGTCACAAAACGTTTGCATAAGATCATAAATCACGTTAAACTTATAATATATTGTATTATAACTGTGATTACTTCGATGTTATCCGGCTCTCGTTGTGAACATCATATTATTTAAAAACGATTTTCGTTAACAAGTATAATAATATAATAATTATTATTGTCAAGTTTGTGATGTCTATGCCAATAACAATCGTCATAGAAGTTGTTCGGAAGTACGTAAAAAAAAAAAAAATTGATCGATATCGTCGGCTTTAAATAAATAAAAAAAAAAAAAAAAATTCAACTTATCTTCTCGTATTTTGTTTTATTATTTGATGTATTTATTATTTTTATCTACAACGACACGTACGAGTACAAGTGTTGTCTACGGTAATAATTTATTAAACGATACAGCGTTAGACATTGTTTAATTACGTTTAGTGTTTAAAATTTTTTTTTTTTTTTATAAAAAATCTATTTCTATCCACTATATAAACCTCGTTGCACGCGTGTGTGTTCCGCGAGAAACGCTATAATAATATTATAATAATAATATGTAATATACGCATAGTTTTGAAATTTCCATATTATAATTATAATACTAGACCATATTATATTTTACACGCGGTCAGAATTGTTGGACGTTTGTGCGAAGAGAGATATTTTCGCGAGGTCCAACCGCTAATTTATAGGAGGGTCCTGACAGATATTGCAACGAAACAATTAAATATATAATCATAATAATATTGTCGCAGTTGCTTTAGGTCCATGTATTTTGAATAATTTTATTATGTATGGTCAAATAAAATTTGAAGAATCTAATTGATAATAAGTGATAATAATTTAACAAATATGTGTGTATTTTTTTAAAAAAAAAATTGATGTATTAGACACGATTTTGGATAGTAAAAATTATCCGATTACCATATAGGATTTTGATGAAGAATTTATGAATTTCCGACAAGTCGGTCATTTTATTTTAGTAGTTTTTCAATAGTTTTCCTTTGAGGTGAGAAAATCTACCGAGAAATGACGGAAAAGATATAGAATTGTATTTTTGACAAAGTTAGATTGATTGATTTAAGATCACATTAAAGAAATATAGTACGTATAAGGACTTGAAAATTTTCCTAATATTGAAATCGATACTTTGGCTTTCAAGTGTAAATATTGGTCGAAGTTTATAACATAATATTATAATCACTAATTTATTTATAATTTTTTTTATATTCCACTGACTGTCGCTCAGAATAATCTTTTTTTTTTTTTATTAATGTTAAATATATTATAATTCTATCCTACTATCACCATTTTCCTTTCCACGAGCATATATTCTATTGTTTTTTTTTTAATCAAAATTTTCGGATTCGTTATAAAAAAAAACAATATAAACCATTTAAAACATACAAATTTATGTCATGAAATCGGGTTTTCTTATAACAATACGTATAATATAGGGAAAACAATACGCGTCGCAAAGACGTCTAAAATATTTATATTTGGCCACCTTTCTCTTCTAACAAGACGAGAAAAAAAAAACGGGCGTTCCCGTTCTGAAGACCATTCATATTATTATTCATTTCGTCAATGCGACAATATCTAAATATAACATGTATACATATATTATATATATCATATAGGTAGGTGTACATCATACACGATAATATACGAAATGTAAAAGGTTTTGTGGCTCGCGCAGCCATTTTGACGTGTGCACACGTAATATAATAATATTATAATGTACACGCGCATAATATCTATAACGACACGAGGAGGAGAATCTCTCGACGAGTAGCAACTCGCAAGTCCGTTGGGGATATATTATAAAGTATTTATGCGTTTCTCCCGGTGAGAAATGTATGTTTCTTGCTAGTTTCCTCGACGCACGGTTCTAGTTTTAGACGTGAGATTTATCATAAAACAAAAACGTCTAAGCCACCCACTGTGAAAGTCGACGGCCACCACAGCGATTTGCTTGTTCAGACACTGCACGGTTGACGTGTATTATATGGTTGTTCCGGAAGAATACATAGCTATATTATATAAAATTATGTATAGTGCGTAATAATATATTTAAGTAGATAAAAATATAAGATGGAATATTTTGATTTTTTAAAAAATTATTTACATGTTTTTTTTTTCTTAACGGTCGTTATATGATTTTTCATTCCAATCGTCATAATTTACGTTTGACATGCTTAAATATATAGCGTCGTTTACGAATAACATAATTATCATTGCGAGTTCACAGACCCGCGTCCACATCCGAACCGGAAATAAAATATTTTAAATATCTATAAATATTAGAATTAAAATCTGTATACTATTACAAAGTTTTTTTTTCTTTTTACAGAATCGCTGAGAGAATACTTCAGTAAATTCGGAGAAATAACTGAAGTGATGGTCATGAAAGATCCAACTACCCGCCGATCAAGGTAAACTTAATTCCTTATTATAGCTATTTGGAAGTTAGGGAAAAACAATATGTTGCTTATTTTTCATCAACAAAATAATACACATTTTACTACATATTATGTTATATTATAATTTCCATAGAATATTATGTTGTATAGCCAAAATAATATCATTAGAAATCGTCATACACAATAACACGAATAAGGTGCTTTTATTCAATTAAAATATAATAAAAACAGCATTTTTCCTCCTCAAACAAATACACGTGTACAATGTATTATAAATCAAAACAAAATATAACTATTTTGACATAATATATTTGTGTATAACTGACAAGCGTTTGTGCTGAAAAATTAAAGTTAATTATAGAAATATTTATAAAAAAAAAAAAAAATACTAAAATATGACATGACGTGTTCATAATAATTATCTATTAAATAAAGTACCTAAAGGAATTGAGTTAAAATTTCATAAGGTATTGAAAACATGAAATTTTTAAAATTGTTTTTACAATTTCATGGAAATTCTAAATAATGTCACATGCGAGAAATGTATTTATCCAAACACAAATACATAAATATACATACTCGTATTATGATTGTATAATGTAATAATGTTAATGTTATACAATCTATATAGGTTAAACGGATTTAAATAATATTATATAATACCTTTTGGATATTATTATATACCAATAAAAATAAAATAGAAAATAATACCATTCTTATAATCTGATTCACTTGTGTTATTTTAATATTTTATTTGTGATTCGAATTAACAGTAGGTATTATAAGTTATTTCAATTAGTTCATTTATCATATATATAATAAAGTTTAATTTTGTATTTAAATAATTGTTAAGGACTCATAATGTCATAATTTGTATTATTTTTATTCATCGCACAACAAAAAAATAGAAAATTAAATATTTATTGTTATAATAATCGTTTTTAATGTCAAACACGTCATCTATCTTATTTATAAATAATAATCACCTCAAATTTCAAATTACAATTAAATTAACCATTTAGATAATATTATGATATAGGTAGTTTGTTTTAGATAATCATCAATCATATTAGATATCATACAATAGTTTGATTGATTGTTTATTGTTTTTAAAGTAGAGTATTTAGAGTTCAACTTTTTTGGCACGCTATTTTTGTTTCTAATGGATAGCCCATTTTCGTGATAAAACTGCTTTGACAACAATAACTCATAGTGCTTTTGGGACTCGTCATAATTTAATGGAATTCAAATGTTTATTGTAGGCGCATATCCCAACCAAATATCTGTCTTTTTGATGTGGAAAAGTTTCTATTCTGTGACAGAATGGTGGTAATATATAAATATAGATTTTATATTTATTTTCAAGGAAAAAGTTTTTTAATTCGCTCAATAAAAAGAGAATTGAAAATTTCATTTTTAGAATAAATAACGCCTACATGAATGTTATTAGCAACGTATAAGTGTACTTGAGTTTAAATTGAGTGCGTAAATTGATGGCCTGTAAAGGAGAAAAAATGTGTCGAAGTTAAAAGTTTTTGGCATTCCAGTTAGGGATTTACGTTTTCAATTTAAACTCTAATGAATTGTGGAACTTTTCGTATATTTTTGAATTTCCAAAATAGATCATTGTCATAGAAGTTAAACTTCAAATGGAAATATTTCAAACTTATGTTTTAAATTGTAAATATATTATTACAACTGCACATTATTTAGAAAAAAATTAAACGAGAGTGGTACCTTAATTAAATTATTATACCTATAATAGATATTTTGGTATAATTTATAATCATTTTATATTTAAATATAAGCACATTTTATTTAATTGTGTTAATATAAATTAAATAGTGTTTGTTAATTACAGTTTATATTTCCCTTGAACGATATTCACAAAAAATAAGGTATAACGTTCTTATTTTATTTTTAAATATAAACGTTAGTCGTTAAAATAAATTAATAGAAGTGTATGATCTTTGTGGGAAAATAACAAGAGGTTCGAAAATATATGAGATAATGAAAAAGAAAAATAATAAACTGTTGAGTTTGGTCCTGTAGTTAAATATATATTAACTGGGAGTTTTATATTAATTACGCCGACATTGCGGCAAGTTTATTCTCTCTGGGGACACTATTCAAAGTAAAAGGCAAGGAGATTAATATAAATGAAATTAATATATATATATATATATATATTTATTTAATAAAAAGCAGGTAGAGCAGAACAAAATACTTCAGAGAACGATGAGCTCGATTTATAATCTTTTGGGGCTTTGTTTTTTTTTCTAAATTAATTAATTACTATCTATTAATGATAATTGATTTTATACATGTTTAATTTGCACAAGAAATAAACAGATTCTATAATATATATAGATATCCTTCAAAAATTAAAATAATAATTTGGTACAAAAAAAATTTATAATATTATTAAAATGATTAATGGGCTTATTATTTTAGATAACTTTTAAATTATGAAAAGAATAATTTTTATATTTATTTAAATTAAAATTTCAAATAAATAAAGTGCTTTTAATATTTTCATTGATATTATAATTCCATGTAATATAATTTTTAATATAAAACGTTTGTCGTAGATTTTTCATTTACAGATACGTATATTATTATAATAACCATGTTTCTATTTTTCCATTAATACTTTATATGTCGTAAAAATAAAACGAAATACGGTACATGCTAGTATACAAGACAAAAGTTTTGTTCCATACAATTTAAATGATTTGCTAAAAAGTTCATATTTTCATTCATAATTTCAAAATTATTATACGAGTTTGTCGTGTACAATTGCGTAAAAACTTTTGATTTAATACTTTTGCTATGCCATTAAGTCGTTTATACATTTAACTTTTCACATATTTTATTCTACAATACGCTTCAGAATATATTATTCTCTCATAGATTCGATTGGAAAAGATATCCGGAAACTTGAAAAGAAAAATTAGTACAACGCTGTACATAAGTCTATATAGGTCGTTTCAGTAAGATTAAAAAACGGTAGATTTAATATTTAAATAACTAAAAAATACTGCAATTTGGTTTGTGATTCACTTGCTTCAATATATCTAGCGTCGTGTATCTAGTATTACTTTGGTTGAATGGTTTCCTGTTGTGAATATCTTTTGTCTGATTTGTAATGCTGCATTCTTATTTCTTATCGATACAAAAACGACAAGCTATATCTAGAGTTCAGATAATATGATATAATAATAATTCAGGATTATACAATACGCTAATTCTGCTATATCTAATGTATTAGCATTAAAATTTATATTATATAAATATCCTATAACATATAATATTTTTCATTCAAATTATTTATCAATTTATTACCCATTAATTTACGTTTAGTGCGAAAATCTAAAATATTTTAATAAATATGTGTGTAATGTGATTGATATAAATATTTATTAAATATTATACATAACCTTATAATAATAATCTGTAATTAATGGAAAAAGTAATAACTTAACTGAACTCCATAATTTTAGATGTTTTAAAATAATAATTTGAAATTTAATTAGTATAAACATAATGTTATTGTCAGATAATTATAATAAATATTTATTATCAATAAGAAATACTATGATAATGAAATAAATAAATAATTATATTAATATTATAACCTATCATTATTCATATTTTTGAATTTGATATAAATAATCAACTCACTTTTTAATTAATTAATTCATCAATGGTTATATTAAATAATTGTAAGTTGTTATAATATTATGATTTATAATAGTTAATTGCTTCTAAAATATTATATCAATATTAATTTTAGCGAATAATGTAATTAATTATATATACATAGTCTTTAGTTTAACTTTAAACAAATAGATCTGTTAATGAGAATATTTTCAAAAAACTAAATGCTTTCACTAAAGTTGAAAATTATTATAATTGATGAATAGTGTAGAATGTAGATGATATGTATATTAATGTTATGAATGATTTTGTTGTTTAATATTGTACAGTAGGTAAATTATTAAGGTATATTCATAATATATTGTGTTTATATGGGTAAATATATTAATATTTAAGTAATAAATTAGTATATTTAATATACTAGTATCCATGAATAATATAAAATAAAATATTTTTATAAAATTGGTAATTTTGTAAATCACACATTAATACCATTGAAAATGTCTATATAATTGAAAAGTCTATAAATACAATATGTAATTTGGAAAAAAATTTACGATGATCAAAAATGTAGTCGAATCTAAAAAAATTAAAAAAAATTATATTAAATTGTTTAAACATAAACTCAAATAAGAATAAATGCAATCATGAAATCATGAATTAATAATCACGAAATTGACAAATATTAGTACAGACATAAATTATCTGTAAACAAATTTTTAGTCGAATTGGGTCAATAAATTATTTTGCGTTATAAATGATATTGTGTACATAATAAAATCCCGAGTTATCGAATATTTTAAAACTTAATGATAATAAAATATGCATTCCAATAATTAATTAATTTTTACTGAATCATATTTGACGAGTAACGAGTTACAATTTATTATTAATTCATTTAATAATAATACGTGTACAATAATAATATTATATTTGGTTTTAATATTTTACTATTGCTATATTTTATTTCTATTTTTTATTGCATTCAAGTGTTTATTATATATTCTATAATAATAAAACATAATTTTTCTTTTAATTAATTAACATTAATATTCTATGTTTCAATTAAAGAAATCTTTAAATGTTTACTAGAGATTCGTTGATAATTAAACAAAATTAATATAATAGTATTTATTAATTTATTTGTTGGAATATTATAAATATTTTTATATTTTTAACGCGTATAATAATTTTTAATTGAAAATTGTCCGAAAAAGATAAAATAAAATCTACGAATCTATAATACATGGATGATAACAAATATATACAAGTATATTTACGATAGTTACCAATATCGGTCATTAAGAGGTTTTCGACTCCCGTGATATTAAATATACTTGTATATATGTATACCAGTTACCGTGTACATAGTATATACCATGCATTACATGTATACATACATATATATATATATATATATATATTCGCATTTAATACCATTAGAGCGGTCCAAGTTTTGTTGGGGCACGCACGTGGAGTCGTCACCGGGGGAAACGTGATGGGTCAGCGATGCGTCGGGCGAGTATATGGACGGCAAAATGGTTCGGAGCAATTTTCATTAACTTTGCTATTGTTGGCCATATCCCATGTGTGCACGGCGACGCATGTTTCTTCGATCAAAAATATTATTGCGCGCATTGTGTGCACACGTGTACGTATCGTAGTATACCGTTGTCGTAGTCGCGTACCACCGATATTACCACGTCCCCGACCTCTTTGGCCATTGTGTGCCGTCGGTATGTATTATATATTTTATAGGTTAAGTTAGAGAGACGCGTTCGCGTATACCGCGGTTACTGCACGCTGTCTTTGTTCGCGTAAACGTGGAACACGACCCACGGGAAAATCTCGCCGAAAACGGATTGTACGCGGTGTCGCGCAGCGCAGGGAAAAACGCGTCGGAATTCGCGTCGGTATCGTGATATTATATTATTTTTATTATTATTATTATTATTATTATTATTATTATTATTATTATTATTATTATTATTATTGTTATTACATTCGAGACTTGCACAAAGTTAGCGTGGAGTTTGCTGTATATAATAATATTATTTAATATTATCATAACGTTAATATATGCGGCATGCGCGGTAGAAGGTGGATCGCGATTTACGATTGCCGTCAAATTATTATAATCTTATTATTATATTATACGTATTTCAAACTTGGGTGGCAGCGAATAAAGACAACGAGAACGATTATGCCGATGGCAACGAGTAGTGGGCTCTAAACGACGGAGAATAGTGTAGAATTTTGCGAGGAACGAACCCCCGCTGATACGCATTGCTAGAGAATACGCTATCGCGAGAGGAAGAAAAAGAGATTTAATATTATTGTTTGTTTTGAATTTTAATTGAAATTTAATACGGCATCGCCTTAGCCGAATCGCACATAATATACAATATTATGATGTATAATTAATTATCATATTATTATTAATACGCAATTTAGTAGGTAGTAGTTATTTGACTTGACGAGATAAAATATACTCAAATACGTTCTAGCTCCTTGTCGCCCACGTGATTATCGTCTGGTTTTCAATGTTTCATTTCTCGTCCGTAGACATTCTCCCAGGACGTATTAATGGCACAATAATTGTTGTGAAAATTCAAAAACCGAGAGAGCATATAATATTATATTCAAAATTTGAATTTTTATCTGTAAACGAAATACAAACAACGTTGTTCAATATGATATTATAATATAATTCTGCTTAGTTATATTTAATAATTATAGAGCACGATATATTTTTTTATCTTGAAAGGAAACGTTTAAAAACGTGGCGACCATTTTAGAAACGAACGAATATGTAATTATTTTCATACGTCATATAAAACTCGTTTCAAGGTCTTTTGTTTAAGAGTGCTGCTCGTTCTATGTTTATGTGATAAAGAAGCATGTTGCGTTTTATAAACAATGCGAATTCGCATACCAGCTATAAATAGAGCATCGTGTTTTGTGTATCCTGATAACGCGTAATATTTATGTATAGTATAAATCCATGTCATAACTGTGGTAAATAGCTAAAATATTGTTTGCGTTAAAATAATAACCGTTTTATGAAACAACAAGAATTTACAAATGACTAATTACATATTATTATTATAGTATTATCCGTTTTATGCGAATTTATCAAAAGATACAACATCAAAGTTTAATAATTACCTTTCCTTTTGAAGTCAATACACGTAGAGGTGCAAATATAATTTTATTAATAAAGTTTAATTGCCAAAATGAACGATACTTTTCATATTACGGTACATTAAAGATGCAGTTTTGAAATAATACCGAAAATTATATTTCTTGTGAATTATTAACATCCATTTCGTCAATTCGCTCGTACTTACATTTACAATATTTATATCTACGACGTTACTCATGTATATATTGTGATCAATAATTGAAACGTTTATTAAAATATTGATAATATATTATCATATTTCGTTTAAAATTTGAAACCAGCGAAGCAATACCATTTTAATAATATTTTACATCTTTCAGTGGTATTTTCATTATTTTAACACGCGTTATTTATATTTTAACGTAAGATCAGAATTGCAATTTTATTTTTTATATTATTAGGTAGGTATTTGTCGTGTTCTATTTAATTTATTGAGTTTACCTTATTATTTTTATATTTTTTGTTTAATTTAATTAAATTTTATCTACAATATTAAAGTAAATGTCTGCATAAATGATTAATAATAAAACCCACTAATGTAGTACAATGTACAGAGATTCGATTTCTACGCTGCCAGCCACCATAGAATAATAAAACATTGTATATAATGATTTTAATGGCCTTTTACTGGGAATAATGAATTTATTTTAAAATTAAAAAATAATTCAGCGACCTCCTCACTTCTACTCAATTATATCTTAGATCATAATATTGTTCGTTTCTGTTGTTTTTACATTCAAGCAAAATCAAGATATTATGTATTTTAAATAATTGTAAGTCGTACTGTATATTATATTTATATGGAATAGAAAAGTACGAGGAATTTATGATACTACGCATCTACCCTTCGTGATTTTCTTAAAATATTTTTTCCACTGTACATCTACAATCAATAAAATTTTCATTTGGCCTTCAAGGTGATGAGTTAACGTAATCGCATGTATCGTATAGTGTATATATTAGATAGAAAAAAGAGGTATTTTAAACGAAGTGTTACTACTTACATTACGTTTGCTACCTTCGACAATATTAACCGGAGCGTAAAAACTTTGGACGTCACAAACAAAATGTAAATTTCGAATGCACATTTCACTTCGAAACTCAAATCGGCTTTGTCTCGAATAATTTAAAGCGAAATGTATGACAGTTTTTTGGATGACACTTCGATCAGATTTGTTCTTGTTTTCAGTGAATTTACAATAAATTTACGAAGGTAAAGTTTCACTAATATAATCAAGTTACATTTCACTTCAATGATAAGGCATTGTGAATGGAAATCATATTCATATATTTTAAAAATAAGCAGAGAATAAGTGAATTAGCACATATATTATACACAACCATACATATTTACATATATATAGCACGATTTTTTCAAAATAAAAGTATAAATAAAATTTAAAGTTTTCATTCTATTATTTTTGGTTTTCAAGACCACAAAATGTTCTAATAATATTATATATTTTATTATTATTATTAAAGTGTTGGGAAAAATTAAAAAAAAAAAAAAAAAATTGGGTGCCTTAAATATTTAAATTAGTGGAAATTTATCGAAATTGGAACAAATTTACAAAATTCAACATAATATAATATTTGATACGAGTATTAATTAAATAACACAAGCATATTTATTGTATAGATACATATCATTATTATATATTTTATTATATTAGAATATTTTCACGAAGGCCACTTGTATATAGGTATTATATAAATAAATTGTGTACAATTTATATTCGTTGTTGTGTTTATACAGGTATTATTTTTAACCGTGTACTCCACAATAGTTTATTTATTATTATTATTATTATTATTATTATTATTATTATTATTATTATT
>JAIUCT010000013.1:3063586-3104111 GCA_021307375.1 Tetraneura akinire | reverse complement strand
ATAATAATAATAATAATAATAATAATAATAATAATAATAATAATAATAATACGTGTTATTATATAATTATTGTTTTTGCCGTGTTTGTACGATGCTATATATGATATAAACTATGGCTCGCCGACGGCGTCTCTGCGGTTTTCCGACCGCAACCGCGCCTGTGAATACACGTGCGTTGTTTCTTACGCGAAACTCGTCGGAATTCTCCGGGGATTCCGCCGATATTGCGACGACAATAAGTCGATCGTTTTACACGACCGACCCCGCATCAATAATATTATGCATTGACGTACGCGAAAGACGGTTACGTTGATATCTGTTATCATTTCGTTTTTTTCTCTTTCCAATTCGACGAGTTTTACGCGTTTTGTGCAGCAATTATACAATCATAAGCAAAAAACAATAGCTTAACAACAGTATTATACCTAAGTAATAATTTTTTTTTTTTTTGGAGGAGGGGGGTAAAAAATCGTTTAGAAACCCCGCGTGATTTGCGACTATATAACGTACCTATAACATATGAATAATACAATTTTTGGTATATGATTTTAATTCGCGCATCACTGCGGTTAAACGAACGTTAAAAATATATATTATTATATTTTTTCTCGTTAATCTCGAAATAGATTATCTTATTCGTATAATTATAACGGAAGACATATTATTTACGATTTAAAACGATTCCCTAATATAGATGTTTTAATTACTCTTCCAAACTATATTCACTAAATAATATAAATCGCATGCGAGGTTCATATAATATATAGTTTCAAATGTTATATTCGACCGATCGAATCGGAGAACGCAGTGATAAAGACGATTATTATTACATTCTCTCGAAATTTAAATATTTTATTATCAAACAAACGTTGAATTATTCATTTGGTGAAGTGACAAACTTTCGTGTTGCCTCTATAGTGACCGATCAATGACGTTAATTTTACTTTAAAAATATTCAAATTTTCTCTAGGTTATTTTACCACGTCATTCCATGCTTTCTATAAATCAAATATCATCATGACCAAACTGTAATAATGCTTTTGAAGATATATCAATATTGATTTCTTTAAGTACGAAAGTAGGTTTTAATACGAAGAAATGAAAAAAAAAATCTACAATATTATCTATTTTATAATACAAATTAATAATTTTAGGTTTATATTATCATATTAATAACAAACAATATATGGGTAGTAAAATTGTATAATTCACGCATTATAATATAATATTTATTTAATTATTATTATTACTTAACTATAACATAATGAATTATATGTAATATTTTATAATATTATATGGACTCTCGTATAGTATAAAAATATATATATATGTATATTTTTTTTAATTAATTTTTTTTTTTTTTTTGTTGTATTTTTACAATTTTAAAATATCACGTTTTCTAGAAATATAATAGCGTTCTATAGAAATTCATATTCAGAAAAAAGCTTTAATAGAACACGGAGATCTATTGTTTTACAGTATACGTTTGATATATACATATATATATTATATTCTCGCTATATATTATACAAAGTGAGTGCGTATAATGAATCCCCGTGCTTTTGATTATTATGTAGTCTACGATCGGGAGTCGGATAAGAGGGTAGAAAAGAAAATGAGACATTGTGTGCCTCGAGTCGGACAGCTAGTGTGGTACTTAGGTTTACACACATATACACACGTTCGCTTACAATTACACACACGCACGCACACACACACATATACACACACGAGCGCGCGCGTGCGAGCGCATATATATATATATTGTATATAAAGTAGAACGTATTGAAGGTTCTCCTAAACAAGCGTTAAAGTAAGGGTGGGAGGGTGGAAACGTGAAACGCTGAACTTACTTTTTATATCTTCAACCACCCTTTCCTCTAGTCGACACGACTGCATAATGACTATCTGAATAATGCATTTTACAAGGGCATTCAGTGAATCCTTACGAGCCAATCGAAAGAACGTAACCCGTTGGCGAGGCCGTAGTATTTTTTTCTTTCTTTCTTTTTTTTTTCTTTTTTTGTTACTTCAACGTCTATATAATATATATTATCTTCAATATATTACGTTTGAACTTAGAATTTCTACTATAATTTTGTTCGCATGAAACGAGGGATAAAAATCTATATAATATACGATCTCGTATATAGAGAGAAATGAATTCACCAGTTTTTTTTTTTTTCGTAGATAATAATTGATTAATAATTTGTTTCTACGTTGATTGTGGATACTTCAAAATAATTACTTTTACATTAATTACGTAAATTAATAACGTAGAAATATAATGTATATATATATAGTATAATTCATAATATACAAGTATGCATTCAATATCATACGTTTATAGCAGTAATACACTTAATATTTACCCAAAACATATTATAATAATGTTATTATATACTCGTGATATCAAATTATATTGTGATAGGTACCTACTATACGTACATCTGATCATTAAATAAAAGCGAGAATATACTCGTATTAAAGGTATACGACGTAATATTATATAATATAATAATATATATAAACAATCATTCGAAATTGATTTAATTATTAACGTACTATACAGTATAAATAATATTATATACCAACTAATTTAAAATTTAAATTACTGAAATAACTTTTATAACAGACTGTAATAATCAACTTATCGTTTTCATAAACTGTCGATATTGATATTGCTAAAAATATTATTGAATTTTTCGCTTCAAATTAAAACTTTTGGGAATATTATATCTTCTGATGTTAATTTCCTTTTTGATATTATACGTGATACGTAGGTAAATATATAATATTACATTTTAAAAACCAATCTAAACCGTATTTTTTTTTTTTAATTTAAAGGCAATTTGTTTCAAAAACGATTAATTTTTTCATAAGTATTTATAAAAGAACAGCGTATTATACATCGCATTAAAGTAAAACTATCAATTGTAGTAATTACTTTGATACACATTAATCGACTATTTAATTACATTTTTAAACGTCTCGAAAACAATAAAATAACGAAGGGTATATAAAACTCAACTACAATATTATGATATATTACACTGTGTATTATATATAGTGACTGTGATAAAAAAGATAATTTTGTTGCTATTGTTACTGTAATAAATAAAAGTATTAAGAGTATCTGCATTGTAGTTTTACCATTAATCATAATAATATTATTATTGATTCGATTCGTATTTTGTTTGCAACCTATTCTTAAGTTTTCTCAATTTTTCTATAATTAATAATATAATCAACGGGAAAATATCTTGACGGATAAAAATTATTATTCTATTGCATATAATTATTCTAATAACGAGCGCATAAAATATTTTAAATAAATACATAAATGGTCGTAATTCGCGTCGACTAAGTATTCGTATTTACAACAAATCGAAATAAAAAAAAAAAAGCAAACGTTTATTTTATCACACTAATGTTGATTAATGATTAGACCTTGGGATTAAATTAAAGATTCAAATCGTTAAAAACCCATTTAAAAATAGATAATTTAGTGACGGAAAGTAGTAAAAGTGTAAAAAGGATAGAAGGGAAAAATTTAATTAGGAAAATCGCGTATCTTCAGAATTTTAAACCATCTCGCGTAGTAGGTACCTAGTAAAATGTTCGCGTTTGACGGGAGTAATAAAACGGGCTATATCGTTGTAAACGTACGTCGTGTGTATATATAAGGGACAGGCAAAAGAAAAATTCTAAATTCGTGTATTTTATTATAGGTATAACGTTATAGCGAGTCTGATGTAATAAACTAATAAGGATATCGAAGGAATAAAAAAAAAAAAGAAAAAGAAAGTAAAATAAAAATAATCTCGTTACACAATAGAAGATTTTTCTGACGATACGCGTTTCCAATTTCTCGTATATTACTCGTTTACTCGAGGATAATAATATTATATTATTTTGGGATTATTATTATTATTATTATTTTTTTTTTTTTTTGAGTTTTGATCCGAGTAATGATAATTTACGTTTTTCGTCATCCGCGTCCGTATAATAATAATATTATTTTAATATTTTGATGAAAAAGCTATACCGTCGTCGTTTCTCCCGCGTCTTAAATCGTTCGAACGTGTTTCCGCGTTTGAATATTATTATTCGTCCGAGGACATCGTACATAATATTATAAAATATAACACACACGACGTATTCATCGTATACCTAGGTATAATATTTTGTTTTGCACGAGGCGATGCGAAACGAAAAGTGGTCGGACGATTTATCAACGGGATAGAAATTCGAAGCCGAAAACCATTAGAATCAATCAAAATGTGTATATATAACATATATTATTATTATATAGTGGATGTGTACCGGAGTACGTGAAACGAGTGCGACGTTGATGACGGGGTGAACGTGGGGCGGGGGGCGTCGTAGCGAAAACGATCAAACACGTCCGTGCGAGCGGGCCCAAACCGCGTCTCGCGAAAACGTCAAGCGGATTTGCCGTGCGTGCGGCGAGACTCGACGAGAGACATTCGGGACGAACGGCCGACAATTATTCATCGCGACCGTGAGCGTGTCGAGCCCGTGGCTGCCGCTCGTCGAACCAACTAAATGCGTTTCCCTTGTCACGTCTCGTCGTCGCCGGAGTGCATTATTAACAGCAGCGGAAGAAGACTGTGGGGGCGCGCGGCCGCTGCGGAAATACCGCTGCGGAAAAGGGTTGAATATTCGCCATTAATCGCGGCCGTAATGTACGACGAAGACGTATAGCGACACGTACCGATCGTTCGATATTTTATAATATTTAATATTATATTGTAGCATTATGTAAGTTAACCTAACGTTGATTTGTAGGACAACAGTCGTTACACCAAACGCCTTGACCTATAAAATACTCGGGTAAAACGA
Organism: Tetraneura akinire; assembly: GCA_021307375.1. Taxonomy (NCBI): domain Eukaryota; kingdom Metazoa; phylum Arthropoda; class Insecta; order Hemiptera; family Aphididae; genus Tetraneura; species Tetraneura akinire. The sequence continues at coordinate 3,099,245 of JAIUCT010000013.1, read as the reverse complement.
CAAAATATTTCGTGTTTTATACCTACATATTTTTATATGAATTTTCTAAATTTTTATGGACGACCATTTATGTTATATACGGGTCGGAGCGACATAATGAATTGTCGTTCTTATAAAATATAAAATTATATTGCAAAAAGGCCGTACGAAACGCTGTTTAACTTAATTATAACTGGCACGATCAAAGGTCACGTTAACGTTTCGATTTGTTTTTAAAACAAAAAATTATACATCACTCGATTACTACACGTCATCCCCGTAGTATAACGTTATATAACACGTAATGATATTGTTCGGGTTAGCCTTTGAAATATCGAAACTTTTTAACGGACGTTAAAGAAAAATAAATTTGATCTACGGTTAAACGTGAAATTAAATTTGATTTTCCCCGCTGTGTGCGCTCCCCGTCGATTTACTCGGAAAACTTTAAAGACCCGAATAAAATATCTCAATATTTTGTTGTACCGCGTAAAACCGTATATATATATTTAGGCGTGTAATAATAATATATGCAATGTCGATCGCAAACGTGGTAGGGGTAGGAAAATAACATATACCTTCATTTATTCGACGCAAACAAAAACAATACCTAAAGACCGACAACGCGTAACCCAGTAAATATTTTTTTTTTTTTATAAAATACATATTATTATAATAAGTAATTTTGCCGTTTTAACGCCAGACGTGCACATTGAATACGATAAAATGATATTGATTTAATATTACGTTTTATTGTTATTATTATTGCGCTGTTATTGACGTTTTAATTTTTCCAATTATTTTATAAAATAACAATATAATATGTATAAAATGTCAAAATATAATCGAAAAATATCTAAAAAAAAAAAAAAATAAAAAAAAAAAATAAAAAAAAAATACGAGTATAATCGAAATTTTTGATGTATGTACAGTTTACGGACAATAAAATAATAATAATTATATACGGTTCGCGTCCACGCTATATGTATACAGGCCGAACGCGAATTTAATGTTAAATAAATGGTCAGGAATTTTTGTATTATAAAATTCGTTGTTCGCCTTGGTTTATGATCGATCGGACAGTGATATCATGAAAACGAATTCGTCGTTAGTTTAAACTTTATCATCAATAATCGATGTGTTATTATTATTCTTTTTTTTTTTTTTTTTTTTGTCATTTTATACTTCATAACAGTTATTATACTAACAGCAACTATAATAAAACACCGTCTTCTTTACTGCTGGACATGCTCGTTTTTAGGTATACTTACCTATTTAAAAATGAATTAAAAGATGAAACTTAATTGTAACGGTAAAGATAAAACTGTACGCTAACTAACAGCAAATTCTTGATTCAATTTGGTTTTTTGATACACACAATAATAATCTAAACGAAAAATTGTATTATTATTATTATTATGTCGAATCAAACTTAGACGCATCAATATTTGGATTATATAGAATAACAATCCCATTTTTTTTAACGTGTTACACTATTAATTCATGAAGTGTAAATCGTGTTCATCGACGCCCTTCCAGTCGTCAATATACGCGTATTGTTGTGTGTACGTCTAAAGAATTCGAAAAACCATCAATGAAATTGCATTATTAACGATCAAAGTTCTACTATATAGATTAGTACATACAATACATATATATACGCTTTATAAGTCTGCGATTAAAATAATTATTAATATTATTAAAGTTTGTTCGATGAAAATCGTTAATAATTTCGTTTTTCTGCGCATTGCGGTTTTATAGTCATCGTATTTGTCAATCACGTTGACATATAAAACCGCATTGAAATAATATATAATATTATTATATTATTAATATTATCGTACGTTTATTGTCACGACTCGATGAGTAAATTCGTGTAGTTAGTAATTAAATAAAATATAAACGGATGGTAGTTATTAATTATGTTGGCGTTTATTTACTATATGTAATATATAAATGGCTTTAATATTTTTCATCTTCCGTTCTGTCGCAAAAATACGTTTAGGTATACCTAACGTAAATATTTTTCGTAATCATATTTACACGCGCTTATATAAAGTGTGATAAACGCGACCGCTCTGATATTATTATTATTATACTCGTTACAATTTTACGCTGTTTTTTTTTTTTATTTTTATTAATATTATTATTATTATTATTATTATTATTATTATTATTATTATTTTTATGGCGATGGGAAGAAGAGAGTGTGTCGGTGTATTATATCATTATAATGTTATGTGACGGTAAACCGTTCGCCGCGCGTGTGTTTAATCTTGCGTTAAAAATTTATTATCGCCCAGCGTTAATATCATTCGCGAGGGGTTTCTGGTACAACATTATAACGGTGCGCGCGCACAATTTTATGTGTGTGTGTGTGTGTGTGTGTGTGTATACGTGTAAGTAGGTATAGGAAAATTTCCTGTTTACAATCGATTTAGGGAGGGGGGGAAATAAACCGTATATTTCACATTTCACCCCCCCCCCCGCCATCGTCCGCAGCACACCGCGACGCGCAGTAATCCACCACGTCGCCAATTTTTCCTCTTCGACAAAAAAATAATAATCATAATCATAATATATGTATATAAATATATAGGGTCGGGTCGGACGGAAAATGTACGTATAATAAATAATATAAAGTGGAAAAATTCCGCATCGATACGCACGCCGATGAGGCATTGAGATCGCTCTGCCGAGCGTACGGATTTCCCGTCCCGTTCGATTCCCGCGGTGTGATGTGATCTAAATAATAAACGGGCACCGCACCGACATTACCATAATATTGACCTAGGTAGGCACGACGGGGAACGGCGGGGATTTGATATTCACTCAGACTCCTCGTGTACATGTGCGCAATGTAATAATAATAATAATAATAATAATAATATAACGTATATACGGGATATAGATTTATTTTTTTTATATTATAATATTATATATATATATATATATATACATAATACATATAGATAAAATAATCTAAATTCCGTTCACGACCTGTGCAGGATGTTCGTGCTCAATCGTCGGGGGTCGGGTGTGTGTCGGAGGGTAGTCGGTGGAACGGTTTCTGAATGATGTCGGTGGCAGTTATAGTCATAAAAATATGAAAAACACAAATATTCGAAAAATAAAAAAATAAAAAAAACGAATTAAATTAATGTAATATTGTCTTTTTCATTGAATACACGTGTAGTAGGTAAAATATGTAACATATAAGTATTGTAGGTACTATCTATAATTATTATAATATAATTAGATAAGAATATAAATGATACCAACAATTATTGTTTTTAAGTCATGATGATAATATAATTATATACATTTCGAGGACAATGAAAAACATAACACGTTTTTGTTTTTTGTTTTTTATTTTATTTTTTTTTTTTATATAAATAAAAAACAATCTATAAATAAAATTCTATAATATATTGTGAGCATAGTTGTGATTGTACGTTGTAAATGGGGTTTCAGCCGTGTTGCTGTAGCTGATCAGTCCGCTGGAAACGAAAACGAGCTGAAATATGTGTCAAGGTAGGATTCATATTAACCGGAATAGGTTTTTTGAAGTGTGTTTTGTGATTTTTTTTTTATTGATTTTTTATTTTTTATTTTTTTACGACGCCGGGAAATTCTATTAGCTATAATATTATATTTTATGCATGAACGATATTACGGTTCATGTTGTACCAACGACGACGTATATTCACTTTAATAATCATCTCTGATGCGTACACCTACACGCATAATAATTTATACGCTTATGGGTCGATCAAAATTTTGTGATGCAAAGACGTCACAGAAATTACATAATATTATTTTTTCTGTGCTATTTCCAATGTCTTTGTAACGCGAAAATTTGATCACGTTATACGTACATTACATACGTTATGCATTTTGTCGATTATTAGCTAATCGAATATTCCTGGGGTTTTGTTTAGTTAATGATTTTTGTATGTTTTAATATAAATTTATTTATTTTTTTAATTTTAAAATTGGTTTTTATTATTATAATATTATTATAGCTGGGATATGTTTTGATTTATTGGTGTACCGTGGTTGCGTATGTACGTAGAATATTGATTTATTTATTTTTTTTAAAAAATTTTATTTTATTTTTTTATTTCCGACCTGATTGATATCGCTTTTGAAGTATATTATTATTATTATTATTATTATTATTATTATTCTTATTTTGATTTGCTGCCGCCGAATTGATTTGATTTGTTTTGTTTATATTATTTTTTATCAATATTAATAATGAACAGTTTTCACGTGTACATACTTTTTTGCGTGTGTTATAATAATTTTCACCTGGACTCTATAATTATTATATTCCCGCGAGCCGAATATTATTGCATGTTATTTTATTTTTATTTTTTTCCCCCGTGAAACGGGAAATGTTTTCGTGTCGTTTACTTTGCGATGATTCGATATTAAATTTAATTCATAATATACTCGTATATTATGTTAGCAGCAGATTAAAGAATAAATAAAATCGGATCAGTGCATTATTGTATTTATAGCGTTATATAAGAATTAAGTTATAAGAAATGGATTTACGCCGATACAATGCGCACTTACGGAACAAACTTTCGTCGCGGACATTTTGAACTTTAAATTGGTCGTAAGTTAAATTCGAGCACTTTCGATAATTTTCTAGCGGAAAATTGTAACCGTTATTTATTTCTCGACATTGCGCTGTGAGTTATTGAAATGGATTTTGACAAAACGTGAAAAATTATTGTCAAGCGCCATTTTCTGTTGGTAAACGGTCATTTAATCGATCAAATCGAATTTTGTGCAGCATACACGTGGCCTCGACAAACACAAACCAAACTGAACAACACTGGTGTAAATATTTTAACGGACCAATTGGATTTAATTTGACCCTAATGGTACTTGCAGCGTGTTCGAGTTTCAAAATCGGAAAGTTTGGACGTCTGGACGTCGAGCGCAAACAAAAAGCAGATATATTCGTTTTTGTATGAATACGTAATTATTATATTATAAAGAGTAATGAGTCGCGCCCGGATATATACCGGACTAAGTGAGGTTTTCAATGAAAATTAGCTTTGAGTGTCATGTCTCGCTGGGTGAAAAAAAAATAATAATAATAATAATTTCCGTGACGTCTTTCATGATTTATTATGCTATAGCCTTAACGCTATTTCAATTATTATACTTACTTTTTATAATTTATTTATAAAATATCGTTTTACTCTATATATATATATTTTGTTATTCTTCTGCGTAAATCCAGACTCTAAATTATTTCATTAATTTAAACTATACCGTCTCGTTTAATTGCGTTCAAATATAACGATAAAATATCATAATAACTGATTAAAATATATATTATTTTTATACGATGTTTTTTTTCGATTTGCAGACGTGTAAAGTGTTAAAACGTAATCAAAAATATGAAAAATATAAAAATTTATAACGGCAAAGTTGTATCGTTAGTCAGTACCGTTGCTCGTCGGACAATTTTATTATTATTATTTATTTTTTAAAAACGCTTCGATAGGTGTAAATACGATAAAATATGCAAATTTAACGTTCAAACACCGGAATAATTGCGAAAAACCAATAAAGGACGAACGTTATAATAATAATAACGTATAAGTGCGCGCGCACTTATGACTCTTGGCCGATAAACTGAATAATAATAATATAATGTATATTAAAATTTATATTATCGCTTTTAATCAAATGCCCACGTTAATTCCGCACGTACGGCGGGAACGTAATCAACAGCCCTCCATTTTCGACACCGTAATAGGTTAACCGGGAGATTGACTCGTCATTTATATCGAGTGCCCTCCGCGTGTTACCGACACCGATGCCGGACCGCGTCCGATTCGCGATTGCCATTATGGACAATAATAATAATAATAATAATCGTACGCCAACGAGTAATAACCGAACGGTTCATAAATTATATACCGCACAAATGGTATATGTGTTATAATATTACGCCGTTGCGGGACGTGTGAAAAACGCCAAAATACGATAAAAATAATATAATATAATAACCCGATGCTTTTTTTTTTGTCTACCATTCAAACATAATTTACGAAAACGACAACGATTTCGCGTTTGAAAATCGATAATAACGTGTATAGGTATAATTTCCCATATTGCATACGGAACGGACTCGCGCGGTATACGTTTTCGGACCGGATACCGGACGTTACCGCGCGACGGTTTGTCCGGGAGTTTTTTCCCGTATATATATATATTTTTATTTTTTTTTTTTTAATTTTTTAGGTTATTTATTTAATTTTTAATTTTTTGTTTTGTTTTGTTTTGTTTTTTTTTTTTTTTGGTCGATCGTATAGCCCCGGACCTCGTTTTTGTTGGGGTGTTTTGCAGCCATGTTCGAATTTAATAGCGCGCCAAGTTACCGTGTAATCTAGTTCGGATGCGCGGCAACGTCGGTGGTAACATTTTCACGAATAATACGTTTCGCGCTAAAATCTAAAACATAAATCAACCCTTTTGCCCCCTTTCCCCATGTCCCTGCTACTTTACTTCTCTTCGTGTACGATTTAAGACCCGAAACCCATTAATTTACGGTTTCGCGTCCTATACACGTCTTCACGTTTGATTCGCCGCCGCCGCACGCACTGGTTAGGTTTGACTCTCTTCGAGCTGCAGGAAACGCGAACCAAAACGGCCGTTTTTACAATACTCGCGTGTCGTACGCGATAAATATATTATATCTTGTCCAGCAGTTGTTCCTCAAAGTCGACCGTCGGGTTGTTTTACAATTTTTCATTTTTTTTTTTTTCCCATAATGTAATAATATTATAACGTCGTTACACGTAGTTTTTTTCACTTTTTTTTTTTTTTTTGTAAAGCTCGTCGCGGTCATTTTTTGGGTACGCGAATTTTTTTCCTTTAGTAACGATTTTGTCGTTAATATTATGTTTAGTTTTTGAACTTTTGAACTGAAAAAAAAAAACTCTTCATCTCTTCTAATTTCGTATCGTTGCATAATTATTAACAATTACAAGGATCAAATATTTACTTTTGAACTATAACTAATAACATTAAAACCATTATATTATTATCATTATTATTATTATTTTTTTTATTATAACAAGAATTACATATATATGAGTAATATTATGTATTTATAATTTTTGTTTTTTAACATAGTAGACAATTTAGTAATATATTGTAATTTATAAGTCGTAATAGATAATAGTAATACAATTTTGAATTAAATTCATTTTCCGTTAATATTTCTAAAATAAGTTAAATTTCATTTTTATTCAATAGTAACATGAATACATAATATTTCATTTGAATAGTAATAAATTTATATAGCGCACAATGTTCTACAGAATAGTGGAAAAAGTTTTACCATATGTTCATTAAACAATACTATACGCATTTATAATTTTTTTTAATCATTCCGAAATTAATTTGTTTTGAATATTTGAATGGTTCAAATGCAAATATATATGCTATGTGATTATATTATTAATGGCTAAATGGCTATGGGTATATCAAATAGGAATTGCATAATCGAAAACGCAATGCACAAATAAATTAATATTAAAATACTTTCTAAAATTATGCTCACTTTTTACTTTCGATATTTGAAAATATGTGTAAAACTATTAATTAATTCAGTTATTGCTTTTTGATAAATCGACTAATTGCATAACGCTTTAAACCAATAATTGTTACTTTATGTGTTTAAAAAAAATCTACAATGATTCAATATTTATTAATTTTTACTTCTATTAAGTTATAATTTATACGATTAATTGTTAAAGGAAAACAAAACATTATTTTTAATTATTTGTGTTTATGTAAAACTATATTATACAAATAACAGTTATGAGTTGTAATAAATATAACATACTATTATAAGAAAATCTATATTAGGACATTAAACAAAAGTTTAGATATTATAATATTATTATAATGAGTTGTGTATTGTGTTTTTAAACGTGAAATAATGTTTTCGTAGTTTACAAAATATGATTTTAGCAAGACCAAAGCGTTTATCACAGAAAATAATAGAATATTACGACAATGTAAAAGATTAAATTGTTTAAGTTAAATGATGTAAGGGAATGTAGAATTGTGGAACGTGTCATAAATTTAATAACATGTAGGTACAATGTGTAAAATATATTTTAATTAAGGTGTATAACGTGTACATGGCCACATCACTAACAAAGGATCATAACAAATTAATAATTGATAACTTATTATCATGGATGTTCTATGGGTAATTTAAAACTGTTGAATCTTGCAGGAACATTAAATTTAGTTCTTATTTAATAAGAAAAATATTTAATAATATTACAAACAATATAAAGTATATTTATTAACATTGAGAGTTAGTCAAATAAGAATTGGTAAATACATAACTCATTAAGATAAACTATTATAAATTGTAATATTGCAATGAAAGGAATACCAATATACGAATGTAAATATTTGATGTTTAATGTAGGGGAAAACAAAATTAAAATACTTTAATATTTTATATTATTAATGATTAATTTGAATTTATAATGAATTATAATTATTTAATAAAATTATAAAGTTTAGAATGAGTGTTTGATATAAAGTTGAATTGCATGGGGAGCATATGAGTATATTGGAGTTATATACCTACTTTGAAAAATTACTTTTGTGTGAATTGTTAATATAATAATATACATATTATATAGAATATATATTTTAGAACTTACATTTATTTTTGCAGGGGTTTTGGATTCGTAACTTTCGCAGATCCTTCTAGCGTGGACAAAGTATTGGCGCAAGGGTCACATGAATTGGATGGCAAAAAAGTAAGTACATATACATTTCTATTTTATTTATTAAGACTTAATTAAAGACATAATAATTATATAATTAATGCAATCCATTTGAACTTATAAAATTAATACATTTTTATTGATTATTTATATTCCTTTAAATAATACTATATGCAATTAAAAATTAAAAATAGGTACTACTATAATATGAAGAATTATTAATAATATACATATATTTTTTAACGTACCTATTGTAGACTATAAATAAACGAAATAAGAAATATAATTATAAAATCAGAACACATCAAATATTATTTTTACGTTATTCAAAGTTTGCAATATAATATTATTATTATAGTAATTCGATTTTATTTTTATGAACGCTTACCTACATTTCTATTTTTGAAATTGCCTATTTTAAAATACAATATTGTTTCAATTGCTATCTTGGAAGACATTTGTGTTCTTTAATATGAAGAATACAAATGGTAATATAACTATAAATATAAATTTTATATTTTATGATTTCAAATTGTAATATCTCATGTTTTGATTGAGGATTTAGAAATAAATTCGTTTATTTTTGATTTTATATATTCAACCGAATATGACTAAAACTAGGAAAATGTAATAATTTTTTTTTTTTTAATATCACTATATAAAATGGTAAGACTAATAAACTAGAAATAACGATTATTTCCTCTTGGTCATGTTATGTTCCAACACACACGCGTTATATGGGTTAATAAAGCTGGGTTAACCATCATTTCGCCCGAAATTGGATTACAACGCCATAGGGTAAGATTATAAAAAAAAACAAAAAACAAAATCAACGATAATCTGCATTTAATATAAATTAGGAGGGTTTATATTTAATCGGATTGATGATGATTTGACATTTTGAAAACGTAATAATATTATTATAGAGATCATCAATCGAGTTGCTATTTTGTTAGTCTAAAGGTTATAAATTATTTATAGGTAGTAAGTACAGTACATACTTTCTATTTTTTACTGAAACAAAAAATAAAAACTATCATGACAATCGACGTAATATCTTGAACTAGCATAAAACCTTCGTATTCGTATTATTTTCTCCCTTTCAGCTTGATATTTTTTTTTAAATTTTATGTCGGATTATAATATTCATTCTCTATCTTGTAAGTTTGAACTAAGAAGTAGACATGCTTATTGAAAATACATATTTACCATGTTATGCAAACGAAAAATAAATTTTGGTTATTTGAGTTAATGGTAACAATACTCTTTTGAATACGATTCGTCTGAACACAATTTATCTGAACAAATGGCAATTACCCGGAATCTAAGATCAAACTAGACGGGTTATAGAATTTCGGTTCCAATAATACGAGTAGTGATGTACGTATAAATAGTGTTTGTTGAAGAGATAAAAAAATAAAAATACGAGAGAGTTTTATAATGTCGATGGAGCGGTGGTTAGGGCTGAGGGGGAAAAAGATTAGCTCGTTTAAGTAAACAACCGGCTGGCAACCGCCACTCTGGCACTGCTCGAGTGGCATAAAACGTCTATCGTCACCGTGAGAAATTCTACACGTGACGGACTACCGACTTTCCGGCCGGTTTGATCCACACCCGCACATCATCTCCCAACCGGCACTTTTGTCTCCGCCATATATTATATTCCATTTCTTTCTCGCAATAGTTACGACGATTACTTCCTGCCGATCTAAACTTCTGCAGCACCCTCGTCTTGTAAGTTTTTCGATCGTGGTTCTTTTCTGTTCACTTCTGGAAGCGTCCCGATTCTTCATATAACTTACCGAGGGTTTCAACTTCACGGCATATTATTGCAAAGTAGAATAATACAGTAATTTAATTTCGTATAAATTAAACGCGTGGCTGCTCCAGTAGTTATTGTTCACGTTAAAACATCATCTTTGATGTATTTTATGATCACTATACAGCAGTGATGGTGTAAATGGGACGTATAATTATTACGAAATAATGAAATATTTGACTATAAAAATATATTTACGATTTTGATAATTAATTAATTAACAAAGTTTAATATTATAATATAACTATGTTTTCAATTAGGAACTATTTTTTTTTTTTTTTTTTTTATATATACAACTATCAAATTAAATAAAAAATATATTTGTGTTTGTCAATGGGTCAACTCCAACTATACGAATATACAAAAATAATTATGAAATATATTATTAATTTATTTTAATATTACTAATTGTTTTTTTAAAAGGGTTGTCAAAATATACATATTATTTTTATGTTTTATATTTAAGATATAATTTATTAACTTTCAACCTTCGATATTAGTTAATACAACTACTAACAGACATTTGATAAATAATTTCAATGAAAAAGAAACCTTATAATATGATAGTAATATAATTCTATCAATAATTGTGAACGTTGTGCTTGTTTGAAATGTATTATCAAATTTCTGTGGGTTGCCGATTTATTTATAATCAATAGTCTAACCTGTAATGAGCATAAATAATAGATTGATTTTGAAGAGACCTTGTAACATGTAAAAAGTAATAAAATAATATACACAGCAAATATGTATATAGTATAATGCAATTAATAAAATATAGTAGGTATATGATCTACGTATTAATATGTAATAAATATAAGTTTTATTTCACAAATAGATCATACTAAAATGAATTTAAACTTTATATTATTTCTTTTTTGATAACAAATTCAGATATTTTATATTAAAATTATTATTATTATTATTGTTTTTTTTAGGTAATAGAAACATAAATATATATAACAAATATTATTTTTGATATATATAACAAATATTATTTTTGATATAAATATAAAAATATGTATCACTCATTTATATAGTAAAAAATTATTTTTGTAAAATTGTACAATAATAGTTTATATTTTGGGTTATAAATGTCTTATTATGATTTTAAAGTGATAGTCTTTTTGAAGTCTTAATATAGTAAACACATGTAGATGGAAGATTGAATAGATATATACCTGTATATATATATATATATATGAACGTGACGTTGTTCGATTGCAGTTGTGGGTGACAAACGTTATACGTTATACGTTCGTAAATCTAATTGGAGCTGTTTTGTGACTTTTTCATCGGTGGATAGAACAGCGGGTATGTGGGTGGAGTCATGAGGGTGAAACAGATTGATGGGGGCGAAAAAGAAGAAAAGCCAGAGTGGTGTGAAAGAGGGTTGCAAAAGGGAAAAAAAGGTCTTATACCCAAGTCCGAGAGATCAATTAATTAAAAGAGACATGCGACGTCTACGGGGCGGAAAAAAGCGACGACGGCGTGAGGATCTGGGTTTCGAGAGATAGTAGTAATTCATTTGGTATTTCTTAATGTGGACGGGATGGACAAGAAGATTATCCTATACGGTTGTGCGTCCGTATGGCGTTGTTCGGAGTCACGGTCGATTATTACCACACTGGTAGCAGTAGCGGTGAAGTCACTACCACAGAAACGACAGTTTGATTAAAAAAATCACCTCCACCCTTAGACACATGAACTTTTGTAGACTAACCTTTACTTTTTCCCACCAACCACCTCCGAATCTTACCCATCCTGTTTTCAAATGTCACACAATCTGGTGCCGGCAATGAGAAAAATGACATTTGTTATCAACTACCTTCCCTTCTTCGTTTATAACAATACTTATTATCTAAGTGACTTTTATATCGGAAATTGATTTTATTTCACAACTATTGCAGGGCGTTAAACTTAACCACTAAATTTTTTATTCATTAATACATGAAAAATCAGTTTTTCGTTTAGGAAGTCGTTTTTTACTGAGTTTTGATATCGTGATCTTTTTAATTAAATACGAATTCATTTCAATAAAAGTAAATAAAAAATATACAATTTCTATAATACTAGTTCTACTATGAATATGTTGATTCTGTCTAAGTATTCGATATTGATAAAGTGCTAATGAATACTTATTTTTATAATGAATTTTAAAACATTGTCAATTAATTTATTTTCAAAACAAAAATTATTTTATTTTTTGTAATATTATTTTAAATTAAATAAAACGCAATTTTTTACTTTGATTCATGATACCATTTATTAAACTTTTCATTTTGTTTATTTATAATTTAAAAAAAAAATCTTTTACCTCATTTAAACAAAGTCAAATTTAATGAAATATTTAATTTAAACGTAGTAAAAACAAATTTTGAAAATGTGTAAAATGAAATAATATTATTATTTTATACCATTTGTTATATTATGTATAAATTGGATATAATTTGAAAATGATATGACTATGTATATAAATTGAATCGATTATTAGTTATTACAATATAAAATTAAAATATAATATGATTATTTTACTAATATTATATAAAGCGTTCCTTGCAATAATTTTTATAGTAAATTTAATAATCATATAAAAAGGCTCTTAAACGTATTTTATGAATAAATATTAAATAACTTTTTAAATATATTATTAATTATTGTATAATATTTATTATGAATTAATTGTAATCTGATATTTGTTAAATTTTAAATGTAAAATTTACTATTTATTATAATGAACATAAATATGGATTAATGAAGTAATTAAAAATTTATTAAAAGATGTTAATACTGAACTTAATTTATATTATAAAATAATGATATTATATTATACAAATAAATATAATAAAATAAGCATTATAATTTAGAGATTTCTTATTAAATTGTGCATAGATATATTATATCAATATTTTTTTTTTTTTTTACCTCGTTAAATATATTTTTCTTGGGTATCCGTTTAACATGTCACTTACAAATGTCTCAGAGTCTCAGACGAACAAATAGATGGTTATAAATTACGCTATTTATATAATGACCTCCTTGTCACCAGAGGGGTCAGTTTTACACCACCGCAAACGAGACGTTTTGGTTCTTTTCACGTGAAGATATTGCTCGTAATTAATAAACTCTTGAGTCTAGATCAGTAACGCCTAGAGCAGCCATTTCTCGTTAAAATCTTCACTACAGCAATGTATATTAATATTTTATTGTCTTAGCGGCATTTGACAGGCTTGACTTGGGATGACGTCTAAAACATTCTTGAGGAACGTATTATTAATTTTCGCATAATAGCAAACAAAAGCCAAGTTACAACCAAAACCGAGTACAAAAACAACACAGTGGAATTACATTTTTTACTAACCACTACTTTACTTAAGAAACTTCAGACTTGCTTCTATGGCATTTATTCTTCAAGTAATACACTTTAAAGCAAAAATAAATAGATAGGTATATACTACCTCGGTCGAATCTCTATATAATAACGGTTATTGATAAATATTAGTTTAATAATACTTTTTGAAAAATAATATTACATTGAGTAATAATTTACCTTCTTTAATTATAAAAACAATGTATTTAATATTTTAGTATAGTACGTATATAGTAGTCGTGTTTTATACACGAAGAATCGTCGTCTTAAAGATAATTCTTGACTTGTATTTTGGTGAATTTCGCTGGATTATCACAAGACAATAATATTAAGGAAAAGTAAAACAAAACACATTTCACCTGTCAAACTGTCATGGCCAAAAACTTTCGACAAGGTGTACACCGTGTTAACTGTAGCTGTATAACGGATGCTGTTTGTGGTCTTACCATGCCTTCAGTATTGAAGTAAAAAGTTTACTAATTTAAACGAAAGAAGACCACGACTTTATTTAAAATAATTTACCAACATTCATTCTCTTCTTATATTGTCGTTAGATATACGCGAGTATACTAATGTAGGTGTAGTATAATATATTTATATTGTTTAAAACAAAACTCAGACGATTAGAGGAGCACACATACTAAAAAATTATTAAATTATTAATTTATATTTATAATCGGAATATACGAAAAATAAATTTGAAGGAAAATATATTTGGCGATATCGCGGCGGATACAATAATTCTTCGTTATATTTTTTCGTTAATCATAAACTATAAATTATTATGTTATAAGTATAAAAATATTAACTTTTCTTGTTGTGCGCACTATCGACATTTGCCTTTTTATAATATTAAGCCGTAATCAAAATATAGTAAAATTCGTACGACTAGTCACGTCGTATGAAGTATTAAATTCCGAAATCCATTGCAGTAATGCGTAGTTCTGCAGGCGGTACAGTCAAATTGAATTGTTTATCGTAATAACTTTGATATATATAAATAATAATAATATAACATTACGATATCTCGATGCGTCTCTTATCGTATATACAAAACCCCCTCGTCGTACATTACAACGTATTTTCTTCGGCTTTGGACGAAATGACATTTACCTACACGTGCTCGTACAAACACACACACACACAGACCTTCGTGTGCGCTGATGGTAATACGGGATGGTATTGCGCGAAAAAAAAATAATAATTTATCAAATAAAATTATTGGGAAAATAAAAATATATTGTCTTTAAACTTTAAACTTAATAACATATAACTTATTAACGTGTACGGTCGTGTTTTGCCGAGAAATATGAAAATAATAAAAATACCGTAGGGAGATCATCCCACACATAAATATTATACTTATATTTAGATTTCGATAAATCCCGTTGTAGTCGTTATAATATTGTATTATATTTATCATCGTCGAATCATCGCGTCGGCGAAATTTAGTACGTCTTCGATTTACGCTTGGCGTTTCACTGTCCAATGACGTGTGCCATTCCGCGCCGATTGGTAATAGACTGCGATTTCGCTCGCGCAGACGTTTCGCTTGTACATTATTCACGTTCAAGAGAACACCAACGGCCTAGGGCGAGACTCTGTTTACTATATGAAAATTCGATAAAATAACTATCTCGGAGTATCCGATTTACTACTGCTAACGCGCCTCGAGATTGAGTCCCATACTGTCTGTCGCCAATATTGATAATAATATAATTATTTTAAACGTGCAGCGTTATCAATTATTATGTTGTTTTTTTTAAAAAATATTTTTAATTTATCATCGATTCATTTAAAATTCGACGTATACCCAAGAGTTATACATAATATGCGATAATTATTATCTTATCTTATCTTTCTCGTAGAAATCTCAATCGGAATATTTTTATTTTTATTTAGGTATATTATAATATTTAAAAATCGAAATAAAAAAAATATTAGAATAATATTAATAAAATTATTACATAAATGTAAATAATATTAGGTATATTATAGGTTTTAAAGTATTATTCTTAAAATCGGCGTGTAAAGTTCACACACGCATTCGAGATTGATTGTTTGTAACAGTATTTATGGTTCATGAAGTTTCATTGTTTGTGTTTTGGATATTTGTTTATAAGATTTTCAATATAAGTTATTTAGACATTTTTGGAGCCGAAAAACCGCATATTTGAAACTACTGTTTGGAATTAAATCTCGGCGGGGTTATGAAAACAATCGATTTATCTTAGTATTAATAATTATTATCCGTTTGTTAGGTTCGTTAAGCCACTATAATACATTACAAAGAGTCAAACATTGATACTGAATAAATTTTCTTGATCACATTAAACTTATAAGTTAAAATTTAATTTAAAGCACAACTCAACAAAGTTGTTTCGTTTCATCCTATTATTTTCGTTCCTTAAATATAGACATTCCCAAATTTAATCTTAATCTCATCTCATAACTTTTAATTGACTTAAGTAAGCACTGTTGTACATATATACGGTATTGTTTTGAGTAAATACATTATCAAACCAAACCACAACCACAGCTTGGTAGTTTTATTTATCTTTGAGTTTTTTTTATACCTATATAGTGATTTATATTTTCTTTCATATTAGTGAGGAGTTTATATTAAATTATATTTAAGAAATGAATATATTATAATCTTAAATTGAAGCCTTATTATAATACTAACTAAACAATACCATAAAAGATAAAAAAGTATTACTTACATTTTTTTTTTTTACAATTTCCACAAGTATCCGCGTAAACAACAATTTCTAAAGTTTTAAACAAACATTCCGTTTAAGTAATTTTTTTAAATAACAAATTTATTTGGTTTATAAAATTGGTAAAAAAAACCAAAGCTACTTAGTTATTATACCGTTGTCTTCAATATTGCTACATATAATGTTTATTGTTTATAATTATTTTGACAACATAATATTATATATAATTTTTTTTTTATTTTATTTCATTTTGTTTTAATTAAATATAGTCCACGGCAACTTATAGCCATTGTATTTTAACTTTCTATAAACAATTAATAATATTACATTACTTAAAATACATAAATATTATATAAGTATAATAGTAGGTATATAATTTTTAACTATAATTGGTTGATGAGGTATGTTTCCGAAAGGGACCAGGTGAGCTTGGAGATGTTGTTTTAATTTAATGCTTCGACAATGTCATATGATATTTGGTATTTATCCCTCTCCTTGTCGTATAACCTGCATTCGGATATTATATGTTTTATTTTATGTTTATTAACTCTGTGAGGGAGGTCCCGCAGTAGGAACAGGAAGGAATTCAAAAAACAAAATTATTTTTTTCATTAGGTGTATTTGTTTGAGGCGAGTGTGTCCAATTCTGATTAGGTTAATTTTATATTTTGTATTATTATTATTTGATATTTAAAAAGATCATTTATTATTATAAATAAATAATAATAATATTCATTTATTTTTATACGCTGTTCGAGCATTATAAATTGAAGACAAAACTACCCACACGACCACTAAACGTTTTCGCGCAAAAGATCATAATTTTCTTGCAAGTCCACGATCGAATTACACTCAATCTCGACCCGTATAATATAACATAATATAATACCTATATATACAATTTAATAATAATATTAATTGACGTTCGTATCAAATATTATTATAATAATATTCAGAATATTACATATTATTACAAAGATATCGTGTATGCGTTTTCATATCCATTATTTCAGTAACCCAATATTCCGATCATCTGGCTAGTATACCTAATGGATGATGAGAGGTAGTCTTTTTATTATTGTTGGTTACCTGTAGGTTAGTCGAGCATCGCCTGGTATCATATTTCACACGATATAACCACGTTTTTGGTAGACCTGCAGCTGTGATTGGCCACGCGCGCTCGAAAGAATATTATAGCGAGGTAATTTTCAACTGTTCGATTAGAACGAAATGACCGAATAACACGCGATAAGTCATGTCTATCGTAGTTTTGTACGAGGGTTGCACGCGTATCCAATCTTTAATCTCCAGTGTGATGGGGCCGTAATAAAAAAAAATATATATATATATATATATTATATATATAAAAATAAATAAATAAACACGGTCATCGAAACCGCGGTAGAAATACGGTAGTAGGAAAATTTGATTTTCGCAGCCGGGACGAAGGCCGGTTAATAATATTTGGAATACCGCCGACTTTTCACCGCGGAGAAACACGCGGTCATTCGTAATATAATAATAATATTTGCCCCGCGAGCGATAATTTGTCGTTTAAACGCAGTTTGCGATAATAATAATTCACTATTATTATGATATTAATATTCGTTCAGCCCCGCAGAATATCACTCGTATATTCGTGTACTGCCTGCGGAAATAAAACGCGATAATTCATTACCATTATTATTGCGTATAATATTATACATATTGTACTACAGATGAATACCCTCCCGTCGAATATAATAACGATCGTATACAGAGTGATCGGGATTTTGAAGAAAATTTACGAAAACAATCGTTGCGACCAGATAATAGAGTTTTCTTCGTGTTTTAATCTATGATTTTTTATGGACAACATTAGTATAATAATAGTTATATCGTACACTCAAATACGCTGTTATAATGATAATAATACGCTATAAATACGTATTTTACCGCATTGTTAAATATAAAACATATAATATGGCATATCTAATAATAATATTACAATAAGACGGACGGATTATTTTTACAATGAAATTGATTATTAAACGAGCTTCGTAAATTATTATTAATAATAATAACGTTATCAATATTATTATTATTATTATTATTATTATTATTATTATTATTATTATTATTATACCACGACCACTAGGTATATAACGCGCGCGGTATAATATACCGATACCGAAACGTTATTTCGGGAAAGTGATACGGTTGAATTCGATTTGGAAATTTAATTTCCGCCCTGTTCGCCGCCACCGCCCTCTCGACCATTATAATATCATAAGCGTTGCACAACCATGGTATATAACTATAATACGTATTATATCGTATATTATATATATATATATATTATACATTCCATCTAGTTTTGTTTCCACCGAATTCTCACCATATATACCATCACACGCGTGCACTATTAACTAATACGTTTTAAGCCGATAATAACTATTATCGCCATTGTTGTTGGCGTTATTATTGTCGTGGCCGTTGATTTACACACTTTGCCTTCGTGTCTGATACTCGGATGTATGTATTATTATTATTATTATTATTATTATTATTATTATTATTATTACCTATACGCGGCATTCGTACCATCAAGTACCCAAAACCCAATAGAATTCGGGTTGCAGAAATTGTCATTGTACGTAATAATAATAATATAATATAATTGATTTCGTCCGATGATAATTTATAACATCGTTTCCTATGTAAACGGCCGTTTTGTTCGACGAAATAACTTTCTACGTAGACAAATACGGTATTATATTATACTCGATCTATATTATATTATTTTATATTATTATTTTATTGTATGTGTACGTACTTCGACCGAAGACCGAATGACAAGTCGGCGAGTAAAAGTTACAGTTATTTTGTTTTGTTAAAAAATAAATAGGTATAATGATAATGCCCGTCACGATATCGAATTTGTATTATTTTATAAATCAACAGTTCTGAGGAATTCGTTCGAATAATGCTTGAAATTATGACGTGCAAACGTTTTATTTTAGCGTTTTACAATTTCATTACGAATTTATGAAAAATTTAAGATAGTATTTCAATAATCATAGACATTTTTACAATTTTGAGTTGGTGTTTTTTTTTTTTTTTTTTTATATATATATATCACTCTGTACACGTTATTTTTACCTAATATCTGGGATCGATCATGTTATTATATTGTATCGTAATTATTATTGACGTGATTTATTTTAGAGGAGCAAATTTTGAAACTCAAATTTAGTATGCGACCAAAAGTAACACTGCTAGATTGTACTTTGCTTTTCAAAATTTCTGTCGGTTGTATTCGAATAGTGAGAGTATGGCGTCAACATCATTATGGTCTGTAAACATTAGAACAAAAAAACAAACGTTTCGCTTATAATATTGACAAATCACACGAGTTTACAGCCCGTGTTTGCCAAATGATATACGAAATATATATTTGAAATCAAATATACTCATTACATTGAACGACTCGAATAAAAAAAAGAAAAAAAAGGATTGATTATAGGTGCACTACATACTATAGGTACTATATGTGATTTTATATTTTTTTATGAGTTTTTTGTTTGTTTTTGTTTTTACAATACTATTTCATTACTGTAATGATTATTTAAATACGATTTAAAACGATATATCGTATGGTCGTATAGAGATAATAAAATAGAAAACCCGAAAATATCGTTTTAACGGCGTAATAAAATAATATAAAATATAATTTTTTTTCCCTCCCGAATGGAAATTGACATAAAAATAATATAAAATAATAAAATATGCTGACTATCCCGGGTTTTCTATTATTCATGCGTAAATATTGTGTAAAGTATAATGAATGCGCCTTTGAATTAATCCATTCGCGAAATTGAGTTAAGATTAATAGCGTCGAATAAAGTCGACGAAAACCATTTGAAACTGTTATATTATCATATTATTATTATTATTATATTATATTTTTATTTTTTCGTCGCATAAACATTTCATTTTTCATTACATGTCCGTAATGCTGCCATGCTCGCTGTCCGGTCTGTAATAATATTATTTTTTCTGAGTGACGGGCCGCCCCGAGACCGGTAACGGTTTTTTCTCCTTCGTTCCTTACTATTAAATTTCTAAATGTCCAAAAACGTCATCCGTCCTCGCGATTTATATTCCGGCTATAGAATATTCGCATATTAAAATAATATTAACCATCTTATAATGTAAATTGTCTCCGGACCGTATAGTTGTTTCTTTCTTCGTCCCTCTCCCATCGCGCCTTATTCGTCCACTTGCTGCGACATTTCCTCCGTCTCTCGTACCCTACACTTGCGATTTCTCAACCACTCGCCATCGACCTTCCCGTATATCATGCGCACTTCCTCGACGCTTTCCGTAGCCAATAAAATTCTCAATTGAACGTTTGGGATATACGTCGTGCCGGGCCAGATGACGTAAACTGATGGCGACGGCCAAAAGAATTTTAGTTATGCTAATAAGAGTGAGATAAATTTCATCCCTTTTAAATAAAACGTGGAAGCCAGATTTGTGTCGTCGTCTAACTTCTGTATATGTAAAAAAATAAAACTACATAAAAACAAATTATTGTCAATATTTTGTATACAACTTTATAACTCGTACACGATTATTTTGTGCATACGTGTCGAATTATAAACGTAAAATTAACACATTCTATAGTATTTTATATTGCCGTTGTGATTTTCATCGGTAGGTATAATAAAAATTACGTGTAAATTCGAACGGATTCTGGCGTGCGTCCGCGTATTGTACACATTTGTCAGAATCGCTTATTTTACTACGCTTTGTGTAATGTGATCATCTAGTGGAAATGTCGGCGTTTTTTGACGTTTGATGCGTCAAGTAATAATAATAATTATGCCACATAAATCCTCGTCCTGTTAACTTCAGACAAAACTTGTGAGTGAATAAAAC
This sequence comes from Tetraneura akinire, assembly GCA_021307375.1. Lineage (NCBI taxonomy): Eukaryota > Metazoa > Arthropoda > Insecta > Hemiptera > Aphididae > Tetraneura > Tetraneura akinire. The sequence goes on along the minus strand of JAIUCT010000013.1, from coordinate 3,077,645 downwards.
AACCTAAAATAATTACTATGATAATAATTCTATATTTAAACGATAATTTATTAAATTAATATTTAGAGTGAAATAATTACTACTCATAATATTTATTTGACGTTATTATAAAATATTGTATCATATAATAATACATATAATTTAATTATTTTAGGCGTTTTTTATATGTTTTTTTTTTAAATATTTTAGTAATAATTTTAATAAGAATATTCTGTGATTTATTCAATAACGTTATAATGTTTATAATCACATAATACACTCACACACTTTCTCTATCTCTCTCTCTGTTCGCTTTATACGTCTAATTTTAATAATATCCGAAAAATTGTCAATCTTCGACAAAAAAGTAAATATTTGTTTTATTCTAACGATTGATTTATGTTATATTATTATTTTAAATTTATAAATTAAAAGATAACTGTATATTATTACACCTCATAAATTTATAATATTTTAACGATGTATGTTATTAATATATATAATATTTGATCATATTATATAAACTTTTGTTTAAATCTCTTTCATTATAAATTTATAATTATCATATTGGCCTTTGGGTTTAAATTGCGAATAATCGTAAAATAAAATAAAAATAAAAATTCGTTTATAAATACGAGTAGTTTTTTAAAAAAAATCACATCCACACGCATGGAATTCTTGACCGTCGGAATTTGTACAATATGTAAATTCGTACATTTCAATGCGCATAACGTACATTTATGTTAGTTATATAATATTATTATACCGACGTTGTACAATGAACATAAACATTAAAATACCAAAAACGGTCGTATAATATATTATTTCTGGTTGTATTTTGAATTCAATTACAAAATTGAAATACTTGAGATTTTTTTTCGTTTGATTTATATATTTTAATAAATGACGAACCGAGTTTTTTAAAATAATAATAATAATAATGTATAATAAGCAACTTATAATGACAATAATTATATACGCAACTGATTATTACTTACAATAAAAAGTTATTTTGTACAACGTTATGATGACGGGACGGTAAATAATATTATTATTGTTTTATTTAAAATTGTATTTTTGTATAGTTTATTATTCAACCGAAGATGTCGCGTGTCAGCTCCACGAGGGTAAGCCGATTAATTCGTAAACAAAGTATTTATACGTAATAAGAAGAAAAAAACAAATACGATTTTGGACATTTAATCCGGTAGTTTTACGTTAATTTACCCTCGACCGTGAAAAGTCCGGTAGTGGTTATATATAAGTACACTCTGTTTATATAATATTATTTTTGTACGAGTAGAGATAATAATATGGACGGCAGGGGCTAGAGGTTAAGTAAATTGAATTGCCGGCGGCAGGGACTGCGATCTATATATATATATATAATACCTACTCGTATATCGGGGTAGAAAAAAAAAAGAACTGTACACGTCGTTTATTCGATCCAACGTTTTTACACAGTTCCTTCGGCGGTCGCAAGCGAAACTTTTCCGACCCGAATTCCGCGAGTTATGGTCTCGGCCTGGGATCGGACATAAATAACGGGTATATGCAATAATAGTCGGTGCAGCGGCGGCAACGTGATTGAAAAAAAGCAGCCGCTTTCTCTCTGGGGTCCCTTTTCACGTCATTTGTCACCCGGACGATATATAGTGGCTGCGCAATGCGGCGGCGGCGGCGGTTTCCGCGTTATACTTGAAACGCTTTTTAGTCGTCGTGAGTTTTGGCCGCGGCAGAAATAAAACTTTACATGAGCACCCTGCTGAGGCGCTGATCAATTTGCCACCGACCCCTGCGATCTCGCCCTCGCATACACACATTATGTTATATAACACGTATACGTATATATAATATAATTCATCCCTTCGGAAAATTTCTTCATCTCTTCGCCGCCACGCGTATATCGCGCGTCCACTTGACCAAGTCTCTCGAACGATTCGCTTTTCAGACCGGCGGCGGCACCTCGACCGCGCTCGCGTGTCGGCGGCGGTAAAAGGTTTTGTGCTGGCCCCCGTTCGTTTCTCATTGTTCTTCGTTCTCTAATTTATGGTCCGGCCGTTGAAATCGACGTCGTGAATAAAACCCGAAATGATAATAATAATAATAATAATGGAAATAATAATAATAATAATAATAATAATAATAATAAAACGCTCGGGCAGAGAAAATACTGTCTCGAGTATGTAATAGTAAAAAAAAAAAAACGTCAGCGCCGAACGTTTTAAGAGTATAATATCGTTACACTGTGCGTAAAACGTGTATCGGAGACATATTCAAACCGATAAATATATATACCTACTATGCGTGTGTTGTAAGAGGGAATAAAAATAAAAATAATAAAAACCTTTTAACTTTTCTAAAGCGGAATGGGTATATGTTATATGTATATAGGTGAAATGAGGTGCCCTCGATACAATATAGTCGCGTATAAGCTTTTACTGCAACGTTCCCGACGTGTATGCCGTAGTGTAATGCGCCGTAGCAATAATTATTATCTAGGCGAACAAATAATAATATATTACACGAATAATGGCCCGTGCCCCCGGTTTACTTCAAATGGAGAAACGTTCGATACGTCGCAACTGGGATTATTTGTTAACGGACTTCCACTATTCTTGTTCCGCCAAGAAAGATTTATTTCACGATAATAATATATTCTTGGCCGGCTACGCGTTCGGTAATCACCGATTTTGTGCTCTTGCACATGAGATATCAGTAATACGTAAGATAACGTCCGACCAAAAAAAATTTATAATTATAATGAAAAAATAATAATAATATAATATATAAATATGTTTTTCAAATTAAAAAAATATTTACATTTTACACAATATTATTATTCTTCGACGGACGACTAGGTTATTGTAAATTTAACTGTTTAAAAAATTAATAATACCATTAATACGAATAAATGGCTGAAATTATAATAAAATTATTATACCGTTGAATAAATTATTTCACATCATATTAATGATAATATTTTATCATTTATATTCTATTGTATTTTATTTTATTATTATTATTTTTTTTTTTTACATAAGTTGGCCACTTAACCCTGTAAAAAGATTATAAATATTAAAAAGCATGACGAAAGGAAAAACACAAATCATGTTATTATGTAACTGTATTATATATTAACAATGTCGAAAAAACATGTGAACAGAAGCATATGGCTGAAAAATAAAACTTACAATTAATTTTATTTACGTTATAATTCATTAAATGTGTTCAATTTTTTATTATTATTTTTTTTTTTAAAAAAATTAATTATTCAACTTATTCAGTTCACAAAACACTATTTATTAAACGTTAAGCGCTTTAAAACGTGACAGATTGTTCATACAGTTAATCATATTGGGCCATTTCGATTTTACTAACAACGTGCACGAATATTTAATATTTTACTTTTTAGTAAAAAAAATAAATAAATAATAATATTAAAATATGGCGAGTTCAGAAATGAAAAATAAAAAAAATGTTAATATTAAACGATTTCGTTAGAGCTATGGGGATGGTGCGCATATTACGCGTTGTTTCGAACGTTTTGATTAATTGGCAACAGTGTTGCGTCAGGTTCGACAACGTCATAAACGTGCGCGCGCACGGAATTATTAATAACTAGAGTATATATTATTATATATATATATATTATAGATTATAATGGTATACGAATTTATTTTCAACGATCCTCACTGCAAGTTCGAACATATTAATATGCGCGTTAAATTCGTGTTTATTAGTGTATAATTCATATCCGTCACCAGTCGTCTGCACATTATTAAAATATATCGTTTGTTAATAATAATAATAATAATTTTCGATTTTATTTTTCTTTCGCTCGCCACGACGCAGAAACCGAATAAAATATTAACAACAATGACTGTTTTCCACGATAATTCCCGCCCAGTCATCGGGCGTCGGTGTGCGTGATGTGTGCGCACGTACGCGCGTTATCCGAGCAATTAATCGGTTCAACGGTTTTTCGAAATTAATTCACAATTACTGCGAGGGACGCGACAGTACCCTGCCAATATGTGACGGGGTGGAAGGGACGAGCTCGTGTAATAATTTCGCGAATACGGGACGACGACGACGTGTGCTGCATACGCGCGGACGAGGGGTGTGAGGGTTGAGGTACGTTAGCGGGGGCGCGGGGATGCAAAAGTTTCGCCGAGACGGTTTTGGCCGAGACATGCGGTGGGACGAGGGTTGGCGGGGCGAAAAGCACAGGAAAAGCCTACGATTAAATCGCGCGCGTCTAGTTTGTTACGCAATAATTAGCGGAATAATAAATCACCCCGACGGCCGGATGGACGGTAATTCGGGAGGGGGTTACGTTCCCGCCGACTCGTCCGTTCGCTGGTCGTCCCGTGGCCTAGGTCCCGAGACCTGTCCGCCACAAACTCTTCCGTCAGTTTACCATCACCCGCCGTATCCACTACACTTAATTGCTTGATAAACGATTCACCGCTGGAACAGTCGGCTGTCGTTCTGACGGCGGCCAAAAAGGGTGAGTTAGGCCGATGTTCCGCGTCTGTTGGTCGGACTGTCTATCGGCCCAGATGGACATGGTAATCATATACAATATATAGAACGAAACGCGTTTCTCACACGATCGTTATGATTAGGTTAGGTACAGTGTTTCATTTTTCATAATATTATATTTATTTTAGCTTGAAAATAAAAATTGTCTCTCCTTTTTGTAATAATTATTGTATGATAATATTGTAATATTGCCGTGTACTAGCTGAAAACGGATTATTGTTACGCTATACTGGGGGAAGAGAAAAAAAATTAATATTAATATCTAACCTAACCTATATTTGCTACGTTCGTGTTTCGAGATATCTGTCCCTCGCTGACTGGGCATTGTGTGCGGTTTCTCGTGAACTCTTCAGCGGAAAAGTCCGTCGAATGTTCTCTGGCGACGACGGCAATATGACGCGAGCGAATTAATAATTTTCTCTCGCACTGAATTATCATAATATTATATTATACACTCGGTGTTTACAGTAATTTTTAACGAGTATCTCGTTTTTCTCGTAACCGTTATTCTTAAACATTCCACAAAGACCCAACAATTATTATTCGCCATTTGGGCAACCTTATCGTCATTACGCATGACGTGCATTCATTTTGTAATTATTGGTAGTTGTAAATTGTAATAATATAAAATATGCGATTTCATAAACCTTTTATATGTATTCACGTTGTTTACGAATATTATGACGTGATAAATACATTACACACCTTAGAAGAGAAACAATTATATTTCTATATTTTGTTATAACGAGAACGATATTAATATTTAATGGTACAAAACTTTCCGCGTACGGACCCGTTTGGTTTGTGTTATCTGCAAATTTCATTTAAGTATTAAGTATATATATACAGTTTACTCGTATTTTATTGTCAAATTTCCTCGAATTATCAATAAATTTAAATATTTTAATTAATAAAAGGAAATATGACTAGAACTTCGGGATAACTTTGGTCTTGTGTTTTCTCTGTATACTGAATATTACCATAAATTCTGAAGACATAAATAATAATAATTTTTGTCGTGTCTATTATAATAATTGATTAATAATCAATTTAAATATGTTATTAACCTATTTCTATAAATATATAATATTTATATATTTATTATAATGTATTCGCGTTTAATGTTGTTTTCTAATATCGTATTTAATATTTATTGTTGTTACATATTAAGAGTTTTTTTTTTTTTTTAAATAATAAAAAAAACATTACAGTAATTTAATATAAGTGTATCGTATAAATGAAATGAAATTAACCCCTGTAATTGAATACAAGAAAATACCTTTATAGTCGTATGGTGAGATGTTCGACCCCATATCATTATAATTTTTTTTTTTTAAATCTATTAAGAGTGCTTAATTATTAAAATAATTTGAATCATAAATTTAATGTTATTGAAATATTACATTGATAAACATGCGAATTTTGTGTATGATTTTAAATCTTCTACGTATTATATCTCTTGGTAATCAATACGTATATAAAAGGTATTTTCTTGTATTCAATTACAGGGGTTAATTTAATTTCACTTATATGATACCTGATCATTTACATTATATTCAAGCATGACGTGTACGTGTATATAGGTATATGTATTTAACAGTTTGTATACTATGCCATTACTGGCTGTCAGATTTTTCGAACGACTATTGTTTGTTTTTGGTTTCTTTTAACCTTAATTTCTTCCATCGATCGCTTCAACCGAATTCCTTTTTTTTAATGAATCACCCTATAACTATACAAGGTCTAACAACAACAATGTTAAGTAAACATATTATATGTGGGTGATGGTTAACCCTCTTTGATAACAAACCACCATCAGAAACTACTAAAATATTAGTAAAAATAATATTCGTTAATTAGATTTTGTGTACAAAAAAAAAAAAAAAAAATAAATAAATAAATAAATAAATAATTTTTGATGTCACATTTTCCGTGTAAAAATGAGTTGAATTGTCAAAATTGACTTTAATAAAACAATCAAATAAAAACAAAAAACGTAATATTTTATATTTTAATTTAGATAACATCGAAAATATTATTCTTTTATCGAGTTTTTTATATTGATAAATGATTATACAAAGATAATGTTAAATATTTAAATTTCATTATATTACTAAATGACAATAATACTTTCTTTAAAAAATCGTATATTTATATATTCAGGAACCACGACTGTAAGGAATTCATAAAATTTTAACGTGATCGATAACAATAAGATAACATTATGATATCTGCGAAAACTTTGATTAAATGAAAGGAAGATTACGTGTTGTCCATTTATGTTTACAATCAACTTTTTCTTGGGATCAAATGTAAATCTTATTAAACTATAATATTGATACCAATTATTTTTTCCTACAAAATCACATATGTAACTGTTTTCATAACCTCATTTACAATTTTGTGACATTTATGAACAAAATTTATATCTTGGTCGACAAAAACTAAAAATATATTATTAAACTAATTTTTCAAAAATCATAAACAACCGTAATATTATTATTCGCTATACATAAAATAATAATTCTTTGATATAAAATGATTTTCGAATTGATTAATATTAAATATTTTCAAGTAAATTACAGCGTAAATAATTAATAGTTTATAAGAAGCGAAATGTAGTCAAATTGATTTGTTAAAACTTCATGAATATTATTATTAATACTCCAAAACCATTTTCTATTGTTTACATGAGTTTGAACTATAAATTCGGGTAATTAATGTAGCAACGCATGGTGTTACTGTGGCTCAAGGTGATTTTGGCATTAATTTAATTAATTACTGGGAACACCGTGTACACCATGCACATTATTCAAATTGTTTTATCAAGTTACAATAAATAATAACAATTTATACGGACTATTTTACGGTTTACTCGACACAAAACTAAAATAAAAAATTATTGTTGCGTTTAAATTCCAACATTTAAATACCAAAGACAAATTAGGTATTATATTTTATTATTTAAAAAAAAAAATATATATATATTTATATAATTAGAAATGTAATAATATAATTATAAACCAAAATATAAAAATATTATTTAGTTTGTAGTTTTTGTGTATCTAGGATGTTTTTCAGACAAACTACAATAATTTTATTAATTTAATTGAAATTGAAATTTTATCTGTATGGTTCCGTAATAGTCTGCCGGTTGGCGCCAGGGACGAATAGGACTATTTTATGTTACCGGCAACAAAATGAAAGGGCCACGAAAAATTGTCCTATCCCTTCGGTCGCTTTACCCATATTTTATCTAATATTTTATATTATTATTATATCTGGTACAATTTATTTGAGATTTTGATTTCGATCAAAAATAATGACCTAATTACCATGAAAAGCAATATTATGATTATCTATAGTTATAGTACTTTTATTTAGTTCATTTTACACGTTTCTCAAGATAGGAATAACTACCTAGAAATGACGAAAATTCGACAAAATTCAGAGAAACTGTAATTTTGACGAAATATTTTTCAAATATTTTACGAGAACTACGGAAATAATGAATTTAGAGAATTGATAATTTTACTGAGTAAATAGATATTTTATATTTGTAGTAAAATTATGGAATCATTACATCATTTTTTATGTATTAATAATTAATTATATGACTTAATTTGCAAATATGTACATTATTATACGAATTATATTGCCATCAAAAATTAAGCCTCATCCGAAAAAAAAAATTCTGCCTACGACACTGGAACACCATAATATTATGTACGACAATAATAATTATTATCATTAATTAGTGGAATTTACATGTCTTATTATAATATTATCCTTACATTTAATTTTATATTAATACGTCTGTGAAGGTTATTTCTTTGTTGTCGATCTTCTTATCAAAACGGCAAAACGTCGATGAAATATCGAAAAATATTTTGTTTCAATCATTGTCCATCATAATATAACGTAGGATAGATTTCATAAATGAAAATACATACCCCGGGGGTTTTTAATTTCTTTCCGTTTAATATTCTTCTGTGTTCCTTAGCCCAATAGCTTAATGATCTGTTAGAAATTATAATCTACTGCAAATCATTGATTTGCAAAGCATTGTGCTTCTTCGGCATCATAAAATAATTGTTTTCTTTAGTGCAAAAGTTATATTGATAAGATTTTTTTTTTTTTTTTTTTAATATAATACGTAGACTAAACAATACAATACATGATTTCTGATTATTTATTACGAAATATCGATATTAATAGAGAAAAATAAAAAAAAAAAAAACATTATAATAGCTTGAGTTTGTTATTTTCTGCATCTTAAAATATTTTATCTTCGTTCAAAATAAACTTTCGACAAAATAAACATTGTGAATTTTCATAAACTGCAGTCTTAATCTAACCAGAAAATTCGAAAACAATATTCGTCCTCACATATACGATTACATAATATAATATATAACACAAATATACATAACGTTTTAAAGTAATATTTCATTTTGAATTATTATACCTGCTAATACTAGCTATGCAAAATGCGAAAATTTCCGTTTTATTCGGGTACCGCTCCACAAACGACTGGGTTCTGGGTCGTGTTTTCCTGTAAAACATTTGAAAATAAACCTTAATAATATAATATATATAAGGGTTTTTTTTTGGACTTTGAGAATACTTGTGTGTGTACAACATTTTGTTTTTACATTAAAATTTAATAACATTAAAATATGTCAGACATGTGGAATATTACAATTTATAATAATGTTATTCCTCACTATTTTGTCTTTTTATCCATCTAAATAAAATATAGGTACTATAAAAATAATATAATATATAATATGTTATGACTTATGACTTATGAATATGAAATAAAATATTATTCAATTTTACAAAATACGAGTAAAATATTACGTGTAAAAAAACGTATTTAAACGTTTTAATTGTTATTATTTATTTATTTTTTTTTTTTTATCTGTAATGATGTATAATATATACAAATTTTCTGGTTAATTTGCATTGATTTTTAATTAATGATAAAAGCGATAAAATATTAAAATTACCATAATCACATTAGTATACAAATAATATCTATGCGTTAATTGATATACTTATTATGCTTAATGATTGTTAGATTATATAATAATGATATTATGTTAACAAAAAAATTATAAGTATATAATTTATTGTCATTAATTATAAGGTAACATCATCATAATGCACAGATTAAAACATTTATGTAAATTGTTTTAATTAATGTTATCCTTTAATGTGTATTAAAACGTATTATTTGTATATTGTCCTTCTCAATAATTAATTAAATAATTATACAAAATTAATTTTAATAACATTAAAAACCCATTATATAACATTCATTAAAATAATTTGATAATTTATTCAAATCTGAATTTTCCTACCAGTAATATCTGCAAAGAAAATGTTTATTTTAAAATTTATTATTTTTCATCGTAATATATATAAAATATAATGTTAAAATAATATATGCGGAACGAAATGCCTAGAGGATAAATTTATAGTTTTTCACATAATAAAAATACTGTTGTTTGTTTTTAAGATTGATCATATAATTGGTTTATTGAGTAATGTTTTCAATATTTCATTATATTGTCCTAATATTTTAAAATAATACCGTCGTAAAATGTGTAAAATTTTTATTAGATCACATTTTGAATAAATGAAATTGATAAATGCCAAATGATATTGGCCAAAAACAATAAATTATACATTGGATTAAAGTATATTTTTTGAATAATTATTATTGAATGTAATTTAATATAATTAAATAAATAAATTTATTTATTTTTTGAGCATACGCTTTATAAATGTTTTGCTTCAGGTGCCAAAACATGTGTAGATCCCCGGCACGGTTAGGAATGGTATAGGAACACTGCAGATAACGAGATATACTTCTGTAATGACGTTGCACTGGATGTATAGAATGTGCATAAATATATATAAAAAAAAAAGTATTATACATATACAATTCATACACATACACGAATATTTATTATATGTATATATATATATATTATAATATGTATACAGTTGATGAGGCCTTTTGTTCAAGTACACGACACAGCCTTTGTAACACGTATAACTAGACATGCACACTTGACAATACTGTCGACTCGACAACTTTTCTCTCGCTCATTCTCTCTCGTCGTTTTCAACCGTGGAACAATTGAGAAAGCATATATACTGTCATGTTTCAGAGTAGTTGGTGTTGCCATAGCCACAGGTCGAGTACACTCTGTCGTCGCCTTTATATATATATATACAGAAAGTAAAGTATAACTTGACGTCGACGCTTTAAAAAAATTTCCAATTGGTGAAGGGTGGATTTATTAAGCATATATATATATTATAATAAAAATCTCTAAAATTCCACTGGTATTAAAACGGATAGGCACCGAAAAAAATCCACTTGGCACCCAAAGACACAAGCCTTCAAGTGCCCACTCTTATAAACATCGGAGAGAAATTTTCTTTTGTTAGTTATTTTGACGTAGCCCACTCGAACGAGTCATTTTGAATATAAGTTCATTATGCTCTCTACCCTATATTTTCTCTTTATATATATATATATTAAAAACTTTACGTAATAACGGTGACCGTAAGTCTTTTCTCTTTTCATGTATAAATTATTCTTTTAAAAATCAGTGACTTTAATATTTTTAGTACATTAATCAAAAATTATAAAATGTTTAAAATATTAGTAAGTTCCTATAACGACGAGGTATAAAATTAATCATAAATAAATTTCATAAAATGTAATTAAATATTTTTATGTATTACTTATAATACGAGTAATTAACGTACCCTACTCATATTTAATCATAATTTTAATTTAAGCTATAAAATGATATTATTCAATAATATAATAAATGATATTATATTAATACATATATGTTTGTTTATAGTTTATTAAATAAAAGCTATTGCATAGTATGGATTTATGTACATTTTTATTGTGACAAACATTAAATTTATTTAATATTTTACTTTTGAAATTAGCGCGTGCAATTTTTTTTCCTTATTGTTTTCATTTCAGCTCATTAATTTGTGAATGAATACTCCGTCTACTAAATGTATTAAAATCATTGAAATATCATTACTGTTTTCGAATTGTTCCCTTGATTCTTTTGTGGATTTTGCATTTTAATTCGGATACGGAATTCTATTTATTATTTTTTTTATTGTTTTAATCCCGCGAGCGCCTTTCCAATTCACCAACGTCCGGATGTCAGTTATTTACTTCCGGTCGGGTTTAACATAAAAGACGCAATCAAGTCTTGGTGAACAACACCCCCCGTTCACAGTCTAGTATAAAATTATTAAAGGTTTTCGAAGACATTAAAAAAAAAAAACGTTCGTTTACTACCATGGTTGTTGTCGATGCCATATAAGAGAACGACGTTTATGATGGCGGAATCGGCCAATGAGATTGTAGGATAATCACCGATAGTCATTCTGAGGAATTCCGTATTATTTCCACATCGACTTCCATAATCGGATATATTTTAGAAAGTTGTTATCAGTGATGAACACCGATGAAAAGTTGCTGTCATTCTCAGAAGTATTTTCCGCAGTCTCTTTGTATATGCCAGTTTTCCAATTATATAATCTATAGTCTCTTTTAGACTTGGTTTTAACTATTTTTCTCTGCGTTATTCCAATATTCATCTACTATGGTTCTCTTACTTATGGCTAACGCTAGATAAGTAGTGAATTTTACATGTTCTTGCGTTCTTAATGCAATATTTAAGAAACAATCAAAATGCAAACATTTACTTTTTTTCTTATTCGCATAAAACAAATAAAATGGTCTCTATCTTAAATTAAGTACCTACGTAATTCTTAAACCAAAATTTGTAACAATAATGTATATTCTATTTATTAATTTGATATGAATAATTTACATTTCATTTTGAATAAGTTTTATATTTTAATAATGCGAATAACTATTTATTATGTTAATAATGAAATACATTTATTAAATTTATTCCCTGTTTCTTTTTTTCAGATTGATCCAAAAGTGGCATTCCCACGAAGAGCACATCCAAAAGTGAGTTATACAATATTGTAATATATACATAGATTTTAATTTACTTATCTCATAAGATAAAATAAATTAATAACACGTGACAAAGAAACATCGTTTATTTGGAATTTATTTTTTTACAATAACGATATGAGAATTGTTTATTTGTATTATTTGCATAGTTGAATATTATTATGCATATTTCATGACTGTAGAGACCAACTAAATCGTTTCACCTTAGTTTAAAATTCAAGTGACCATATAATTATTAAATAAATTCCATTCGAAATTTGAATTATTTAAATGGTAAAATGTCTTAATGAGAGAATATATTATATAAAAATCTTTCTAAACAAAAAAAAAAACAAAAAAGTTTCTCGTTGATAATTTATTTTATGTTTTTCTACATTATATTCTTGTTTCGAGTTATGAACAAAAATATAAGTTATATATAAACTTTAACTTTCAAACAATATGTCATTATTATGTAACATCGATTAAAGAATTAAATAGATACCTTTATATATATATATATTTATATATCATGCTACTTACAACAACTATTATAACTGTATAAAAATAATCAATTTAATTGGATAAGTTGCAGAAAGTTTTTTTTTTTTTTTTTGATTTCAATATGATTGACGTCAATTAGTATAAAAATTGTGGAAAAATAATTATTTATGCAATTCGTTAGAAAATCACTCGTGCGTGTCTATGTACAGTTAAAAACGAATAAAATATTTTATTTCGTTTATATGCGTATATAATTCCGTTTAAATTTTAAAGCCATTATATAGATGCTAACAGTGCTGATTTTTACTTAACTTTATAAATCTAACTTAATAAAATATTAATATATGTTCGAAGAAACAAACACGCGTACCTTCCTAAATAATATCGCGATCGCATCGGTTAACCTCAAATTTAATGGTAAAATATAATACATATTATAATATATTATACTAATAATGGATCATACAAATGCTAAATTAAGTAATATTATTTCAAACATTATTATTCGGGTTTAGATAGAATATTTTACGTACAGCTAATACTGTATAAGAGAAGATATTATGATATAGAGATAATAATAATAATAATAATAATAATATTATATAGTATATGTAACGTGTTACACCTGTAGCATTATAACAATATTCGTCCATTATCTAACATTATAATATTATGATGCGTATACACCAAAAACAGACAGCCGCAATATTTCATAAATCTTTTATAAACGTTATTTTACCTATATATATATATCCTTATATATTATAATATTTATTATTTCGTATCGTATTATAAACGGAATACAACATATAATATTATATGTAACAATATCGCGAGGTATAGACCCATTACCCAAAGTATTATACGATTTTCAAAATTCGACATAATATTATTTATACTCGTAAATGTTACACTTTGGTCATGCATCATAATACATTGCATAATACGTTCTTCTGTATATTATTATTATTATTATTATTATTATTATTATTATTATTATTATTA
>JAIUCT010000013.1:3003688-3063576 GCA_021307375.1 Tetraneura akinire | reverse complement strand
TATTATTATTATTATTATTATTATTATTATTATTATTATTATTATTATAACAAAAACGTACGAAAAAACTTGGCAGGATACACGAGGAGGTTATATACTTACACTTGACGTGCTAAGAGATATTATGTGTAGTCGTACGATTCGTGTTTGGAAGAAAAAGTATATGAATTATTTAACCAACGTGATCCCACTGAAAACGACGTGTTTTTTATATCAACATTTCCGTCTAAATATTATATACATAAACCAGGCGAAATAAACACAGGTGTATACCGTTTCGCAGTGATCGTTCAATTCGCGTATAAGCCCGAGTATTATATTACGCGTTTTTTTTTTAGAAAAAAAATAAAATAAAAATAAAAACAATGTTAGATAAATACGATTACAAGAATGGCCCGTTTAAAGTATAACGCGTATTATATAATATTGTATTATTATATATTTATACGTTTACGTATTCGAAAATATTACCGTGTGAGTTCCATCTTCCATAGACGTACGTAGCAGACAAGAATGGTATCCAAAAGCGAGAGAAAAATTTCATTTTTATAACTCACGAAATAACACGAAGGCATAATAATAAATAATAATACAAAAACGTATCTTCTCGCATATTAATCGTGTCTATTACAGATTCGGTTTAAAGTTTTTTAGGACCGTAAACATGTTTATAAAATTTACTTATATATGTTTGTTCATTCCGTAAGAAAAAAAATAAAATAAAATAAACTTTATTTTTGATTATTTATTACAGTTCCTAGAAATATAATATTTTATCGGACCGATTAATTTACAAATACTTGTAAAATTAAAAATGATTAATTTCAATTGAAAGTTAAATACCTGTTAAGTAAAATGTAGGTATACTGAAGTATACTTCAATGAAATTTGCAGAATTAAATGCCCAAAATTGCCAATTTTATCACATATATAGTGCTTATGTGAACACCCAATAAAATTTTTAAGTCTTTAACTTTATAATTGTCCGAGTTAAAATTCGTCGAAATTCGTCGAAATTTCAGTTTACGTGATAAATGCCGTTTCATCATTTTTTCGTAGTTTTTTCTATCGCATAGGGTCAATTTTGAGAAATTCGAAAAATGACCTGAATAAAGTACCAACTACATCCCTTTTCCAATAGGAAACATATGCTATTCGTGAAAATTAGAGCATGATTTTGGGTAGTAGAAGTGTCTTAAGATACGAGTATATAAAAAAAGACACACATATCATTGTAAAACCAAAACATTCTTTGCTTTGCTCAAAATCTAAAAAAATAAAAACGTTACGGATCTTTAGCATTTCAAGACCAAACTATATACACATATTATACCGTTGATTATAAACACTAGTATTTAAAATCAATGATTATAGCATATAGGCGTATATTGTACGGTTTTAACGCGAAAAGTTTATACTTGTTGTTGCTATAAAACTATTACGACTCACATCGTTACCGTTGTTACGATTATTATTATTATTATATAATTATTATTAAGTGAGATTTTATAATTTTATTTCGAATATCGACTCCGATAACTGTTGTTTTATAATAATAATAATAATAATAATAATAATAATAATAATAATAAATTAAAAAGTTATGTTTGTAAACAAAAAACGACGTTAGATATATATAAATGCGTATAGTTTGTCTTTTTCAAAAAAAAAAAAAAAAAACCGAATGAA
The DNA here is from genome assembly GCA_021307375.1 of Tetraneura akinire. Lineage (NCBI taxonomy): Eukaryota > Metazoa > Arthropoda > Insecta > Hemiptera > Aphididae > Tetraneura > Tetraneura akinire. The sequence goes on along the minus strand of JAIUCT010000013.1, from coordinate 3,061,887 downwards.
TATATTATATTACTATAGGTACGAGCGATACAAATTGCGAATATATATAAGGTATTATATACGAGCGTATATTCTTTCCGAAGAAAAAGGTTTCCTATTGGAAAGATCAAAAATGCACGGGATCGTTGACGGGGCCCACATATTGCGAGCGCCAAATGTTGCCGATAAACCTCGTTCGGTTCCTCGTTTTTATTGAAAAGTTAAAAAGCCGGAAAACTGCATTTTTTTTTTTTTTTTTTATAGAGATAAAGAAATATTAAAAAATAAACTGCAGATAGAGGCGTACACGAGCATATCTGTATAATTATATTATGATACATTTGTATATATATTATATTATATTTTAGAGGAGCTGGCCGTTAATCTATTTCGTAAACTATTTCGCGTAAAAAAAAAAAAAAAAAAATTAGGTATTCAAATACGTTTGGTATTCTTTTTACGGTTATTATTTCGTTCTCGTATAACACCGGGATATTTTATTCAATGGCCGAGGAAATATACGCGTTTATGGGAATTGTTCTTCTCGGCGCTCGCGGGGTACGTCTGCGCCGCCGCCGGTCGGTGGTTTTTATTATATTACAGAATACACATAATAATATATTACAGCAGAGAGAGATATATTTTCCTATATACACATTTTATATATATATATATACTTACCTATGTAAATAATATATATATATATATATGTATATATATAAGTATGTATCCAGTTCGTCGTTCAATTTATTTTGGGCGATGAAAGTGGAAAATACTCGTTAATAAATTAAACCCTTAGAAATTTTTTTTTCTTTTCCCATTTTGTCTGCAGCTCGTTTCGCGTGTACTCGTATAATATTATATAATAAGTATACGATATATTATATCTATACATAGAGAGGTACGTTGAGAATTCGGTTTTATTTTTTTATTTTTATTATTACTATTATTGTCGTTATCATTATTATGTATTTTGTTTTCTTTTCGGCCGGCTCCCAGACACACGAAAAAGAAAATTATTACCCGGCAATATAAATTCCATCGGAACGTAGTTATATTACATTGTATTGTATGTATATATATATAATACGCGATTACGCCAACGCACGACGGACGATAAATCACACCCAGGTCTTTGTATCAAGACGACACGATTAATATATATTATATACATTTCCCGCGCATTTCTTCTAAAAATATTAAATACCTAACCTGGCCGCGTGTTATTTTACGCGGGAATAATATAATATACGAAAATATTAATCCCGATCCATGGAGACTATAAAAACAGCAGCCATATTAGGCGGTCAACACGTTTCCAACAGGCCTCCGACTCTACTGAATAGTACATTATTACTATTTATATAATTATTATTATTATTATTATTATTATTATTATTATATCGCTGTGAAACTGTGTGTGTATGTACTGTTACCACCATATACCCTGTTTAATTTAATGGGACAATGGAGTTTTGAACTTTATCCCGATATATGACAGCTATTAAGTTTTGTTCTATTGACCTTTACCCGGACCGTCCGATAACCTTTATGGTAACTTTATGCGCCGATGTAACCGTTTATAGATACATAATAATATATAGGTACGCACGCGCAAAAAACGTTACGATGTGCCACCTATATTCGCCAACAAGAGAAATTAATTTTACGTTATACCATTATAAGAAAATATGAATCCTCGTCAAGGCACCATATCGTAGAAAAAAAAAGTATTGTACAAAAAAAAAAAAAATAGGTACACTTAATTTTCGTATAATTATCTATTATCGTCATAATATAAGTAGGTAGGGAGTACTTAAACGAAATCACGTTAAAAATCATCGGACAGCGTTGTCCGAAATTGGTCGATTTTACTGGAAAACTATAAATAATTCAAATTTTTCGACTAGGAACGCGTTAAAACAATATAATTAATATGTCTTGACCACGGACGCGTTATTTGATTATGTACTGGATTTCTTCGCCTCGTTTTTCTGCAGTATTTTAATAAAATTAAAAACAATCAGAATCCGACGGACAATATTATTACATAATTATTTATATTGGAATTGTATTTTAATCGTACTGCAGTGTAACGTTTATCGTCGTTATTCGATTACAATAAGTTCGATTTAGTAAAATATAGACTTATATACAATAAAATAATATGTAACAGCAGTTTTGTCCTGCGGGGCTTCATGCTCTGTGTAATATAACACGCTCGCAGACTTTTAACCCTACATAATATTGTTAGAAATGTCTGATAGGATAAAGGATTTAAATTTATGATGGTTACATCATTTTTGTCATCACATCGAAGGTATTTCGTTATAATGCATGTCAATTGTCACAATTTTAAATTTTAGTAGTTTTATTTTATGGATTTTATTCAATATAATAATATAATATTCTTCGTAAAATATACGTTTCAAAACGTGAGCTGATATTTATCACTATAATATTATGTATTATGACGTGACGTGCTTATTAAAATATTATTAAAAAAAAAAAAAAAAAATTTATAGTGTATAGTTTATAGGCATAAAGAACTTATCTACAAGGTAATAAATAATAATAGTCGGATTACAAATTTTGAAGCAAGGTCCTTTTTTTTTTTTAATAATAAATTACAACAATATATTCATAACTTTAAACAATCTTTGATCGAAAGGTTTTATAATTGGCTAGGTAATAGCGGGCGTTTATTTTAAAATTTCACGTTTTATACAATTTTTATTATACATAATAATATTATATCCTTTACATTTAATAGTTTAATTGAAATCATCGAAGCGTGTTCATTAATGTTGTTACTTGTATATTAAAGTGATCAGAAAGGTTAAAGAAATTTTTATTTTAATTAATAAAATATAAAGTCATAATAACTATAAGCGTATTTTCAGCTTAGATGAAAATAATTAGTAATAATTACATTTCAAAAGAGAAAAAATTAACTTGTATACCTTCTGATATCAAAGGAAAAATTTATACTTTCTGAATTAAATATTTAAATTCATTAAAATTCATGGAGATTAAAACCATATAAAAAATTAAAAATTTTATCTATCCACCATAATTGAAATTATACTTCTATACTAGATACCTATTCTAGAATATTTGTTTAATATACAGGTATATATATTATATTTTAATTTTAATAGATATCTAAAATCAACCATTAAATTTATAATTAATTATTAAATCAAGATTATGTTCGCGCTCATCTCAAAGACGTTTAGAATATTAATTATGAAACCCATTAAATAAAGATATTACTATAATAGGGTAATATGTAATTAAAACACGTAGGTATTAAATTTCATAATTCCATATAAATATATCTAAAATAATACGACAAATCCAACATAAATAAATTCTGCCCATAATTGCTCGTATAATAATATATTATCGATTACGCAGGCAAATATAATATTCGAACTATTTTATCGGGTAAAATCGAGGGGTCACAAGGAGCACTAGTGGTGGTTAATTGTCGAAAAATCAAAAATGCATTCTAATGCGTGCAGTGGTAGATTTGAAGGAGACGCGATAATGAGGCCTAATATTATACTAAAAAAACATTTTTTTTTTATAAATATTTTAATTGTCGTTGTTTAAATTCGTTCACGTTATTTTTGTTTCCCCTGCCTGATTTCAACTAATTTTTGGTTACGCTGTAACGTGTATGGAAAGACCATCGTAAAACGTTTTCAAAATTCAAATGTTTAAATATTTAACTCCACCCTTAAATGATGAATTTTGGATGATCCGTCACTGGATCGCGAGAAGGATGTCGAAAATTATGAAAGTATAATAGTAAATAATAATAATGAACAAGATATAAAAGAACACTCGTCAGAAGCGGTCATCGTCATTTATAACTGCTATGTCTCGATTTATCTATACGTTCTACGTATATTTTATTTGTATTTTTTTTTTTTTTTTTTTTTTTTTTTTTTATATTTTAAAACTCGCAGGTTATTGTTTTACAATAATAATATAACGATGGCGACGACGTTATCACGTGTGTATACGACAAAAATTTATTTTTAGTTTTTTGTTGTCGTCCGCGCATCGTTCGCTCTATATACTTTTTAGATGAACAGCGTACGATTCGTATAGTTATATAAACTTTCGACACTTCCCTACCCTGCGTGTAGTTATATATATATGTTGTATTTTATATACGCACATAGCCACCATGAGGGTATATCGGGGTAAGGGATGAAGGCAGTGGATACCCTCCCTTCCGAGGGTCCCAGGGACGGAATAAATTGCTCGTAAGTCATACTGTGTTCCTGTACGAGACATTTCATTATTACGAACACGGGCGCGCGCGACTTTATCGTTATAATAATAATATCCACATCGTCGGAGCAGTTCTTTGTGCACGATGTCGTCCGCGATCGAAAACTTTGTTCCTGTTTACCAAACTGATGACGATACACACGCGGTTGTGTCTCGCGAGGAATAATAAATATTTTTAATTTTTATTCTAATAATAATAATAATAATAATATATAGCTATTCCAAATTTAAAAAAAAATAAATAAATTACTTTTATTCAATAATTTCAAATTTCATATTTCATTTTTATTTTATTTGTAATAAATAAATTTGTCTTAATACTAAATGTTGAAAATATAAATTTTAAATTTATTTGCATTTAACCTATTTTCTTCAAATTGTTATAAAAATGTATAAAATGTATTTTAATAAAAGAGATTTAAAATTTATAAATGGCACTGTCGAAAAAAACCTTATTACGATATACTCTATTGTTCCAATACCTTTTATCCGGATTTCGAAAGATTACCCCCGGGAATCAAACGTAATTGTTACAATATAATATTACATTATATTTATATTATCGTACTCGAAGTTAATTTTTTTTTTTTTTTTTAATTTTAACTCGGTCTGTGCATTATGGCGATATTATACTCCATCTGTATCGATATAATATGAGTCATCACGTCGTCCTGCAATTTTCGCGATCACATCAAATAACAATCACCGACCGAAATTTTAAATTACATTTCTCATTACACCGCAAATAACGAATAAGAAACAATGGATTTATTCGTGGAAAAATAATGTGCAAACTTATATATAAATCAATATATTATCATAAATCGCCCAATTTTTAAAGCGTCGTTCACCGTAATAAGATTTCGATTTTCGTCGTGAACAAAAATGCAAAATATACTAAATTATTATTAGGTACTTACCCATTCATATTGCAATAGTTATGGCGCGATATAAGAAATATTAAAGATTTACCGTAACATTATGGTTTTTAATAGCATGTATAACAACGATAACTACTATACCCAATAATAATTTATAAAAAGTAAAACTGTGCGGTCAATGAATTATCGAACTTGCCGTTAGTTCCAAGTTATTTACAAAACAATGTTAACGAACAATATCGTTATAATGAGAATAGCTATAAGAAAGTTTCCCGGCTAAGCGAAAACTATAATGATATATATTCTTGCATTTGGCATTGTTCTGGTTCAGATTTACGAAAACTTAGAAAAGAATCTAATTATATTTTTATTATATATAATAACAATGAAAATTAAATTAAATACCTCGAATCACAGTATAATAACGACTAATTAATTATAAGTCGGATCCTACTATAAATCATATTTAATAAGAAAAAAATAAAATTCCTCTAAAGTTTATTGCAAGTTTTGTTTAGATCGTTCTTTATTACTTCATCTATAATATTTTCGAGCAGAACGCAATATTTTGATTTCGACACAAATAAATATTGTGACTTCGGAAGTGCCGTTGTATAAATATATTAATAAATCGTAAACGTTATCTGGCAGGACCGAGAATTCAATATTATTCATTATACTTATATTTTGGTCCCAACATTCTGTACTTCGCATTTATATTTCATATATTATTATGAAAATTGGAAATCCTTACGTTATCATAAAAATTACAAAATGATTATTTTTATAACATAGTTATATTTGTTTTATTATACAAAACAAATTAATGCGTATTATATACATATTATTATAAAATACGATCTTATTAAATATTTTATATTATTTATTTTTAAGTTATATCAGTAATTTAGTATTATTTATAAAACTTTTTTTTTATTTTTTTAATCTTAAAATATTTAATTTATTCAAGTTCGGGCAATACCGAAGTCTGTAATCATATAACATCTATTTTATAAGTAAATTATTTATATATGATTAGTAAAATTATACAATGATAACGTTTAAATAAACTATTTTATTACTATTATTAAATTTTGAATATCTAATATTATATTTTTACTAAAAACTACATAATGTTACCTATAATGTTTAAATTATGCAAAACAATAAAAAAAAATAAAATAAAAGAATAGATATTTAACTACGAAATTACTATATAACATGTGATTTATGGTGTATAATGTAAAATAATAATAATAATAATAATAATAATAATAATAATAATAGAAAAATACGGTTTTAGTTCTATAAATAAGGTTATTATAATGTAAAAATAATAATAATAAAAAAAAAAAAAAACATTCATAAAGTCGTATAATATACACTATAAAAACATGCGTTTTATAAAATACGGAAATCGAGGAATAATATGTGACAAAATAATTTAAACATAATATAATAGGCATTTTTACTACGCAATATAATGTTTAATATTCACGAAGAAAATATTCGTATAATCTGTTAAATTCTATATATACTATATATACCTATACTCGTATAGTGCAATATAATGTATATCAAAGCCCATTAGAAATATTCCAGACCACTTTATATTGCAGTGACTCTTTGGATTGTGTCAGTATTTAAAAGTTCCTATTAAAGAATAATACCTCCATGAATATTAAATATTGTATTGTACCTATTTATAAATTCATGATCAACGATCATTTTAATGGAACTCAAAAATTCACTCGTTTTAAACTTCATTTTTGTTTGAACGTCAGATTTATGCCGCGATCTCCAAAAATATCCTTTTTGTGAAATTAATTTTTATATAGATAATTATTATGTTTCCATATGCTGTTATTTTACTAGGTACGGAAAAATTCGTGAACGTAACGTGATATTATTATAATATTGTTTATCGTTATTTTCAAAAAACTTGACGAAACTATTGACTTAAACGTAGTTTGCGTGTTCAAATTTAACTGTTACCAAATATATAATTAAAGAAAAAGTACCTATTTGTTATTTTTACAAACACGAATCCCAAGTTCAATATAATATATTATTTATATTTATTATTATTTTTTTTTTTTTTGCAAAAATATAATAAATTTTAGCGTTTTTTAAAATGTAAATGTTATAATAATGGCTATAAACTTCAATTTTGTTTTTATTTAAATTATAAAAAAAAAGCAAAAGAATTATAATAATAGCAATAAACCCAAAAAAATAATCTTTTTAGTCAACATAAAAGAGAAATAAATTAATATAAATTGTATATTATAATATAGATTTAATTATATTTTGAAAAAAAAAAATTGTATATTTTCGTCTAATTATAATTAATTGCACTGATTTTATTATAATAGATAAAATTTACAAGTTTCTACGCGTAACATATATCATTATCAAATTATTTATTTATATATGTAGATAAAAAATATAATGTGAAGGGGAAAGAAATGTAAAAAATGAATTTACACCGACATTTTCGTCATTTTGGACATTCTATAATTTAATATTATACACACAGAATATACAAACGACTTTACACAAAATTTTATTGTACATATCCGTCCGGCGTGTTCAGCACAGAAATCTGTGACGGGCGCTCGGATTTATGAAACGTCGCAGAACGTAATATTATACCATGGACCATATAATGGGTATACGCGGTGAGCATTCTTAAATAAACAACAAACGCGAATATTCCTACGTGAAATCTGGTCGAATACGCGATAATAATAATAATAATAGTACTCTATACGTGTAATAAACTATCGTATTTTTATTATAAAATTTATAATATTATAATTAAATCATTATCGAAATTCCAAAATGTAATAATGTCGTCGTAGTGCGTGTTCTTAAAAATTCTCGACATGATCTTATTATAAAAGCAAGCAAAAAAAAAAAAAAAAATAATAATAATAATAATAATAATTATAATAAATCACAATAATATCAAAACTGTCGCGTCGATACAGTCGCAGAATTATTAAAAAATTTTTTTTTTTCAATTTTAGTCCGTTTATATTATTTTTTCGTTTTATATTATCTTCGAACCGATCTTTTTTTCTTCAAAACGGAATCCGTTCAGAAAATAATTTTAATAACAACATAATATCGAAACGTTGTGACGTATAATAAAATTTTATCATATATTTATAATTATAATTATAATATTATCATTATTATTATCATTATTATTATCATTATTATTATCATTATTATTATCATTATTATTATAATAATAGCGAGGTCCGTATTATATAGTGCGAGTGTTGCTCTGTATTATAATACATTATGTAATACGCGTCACACACGCGGACGCGCATCAGAAATTCCGAATTCCTGTGCCCGCGTGACACGGCGAATATTCGTCGGTGGAAGAGGCAGACGACAAACATCGTGGGCGGCAGTGTCGCGTCCGCGGGGATTTCGAAACAAATTAGCCACGTCAGCATTAATTACGTTTGTGCCCTGTAGTTTCACGCCCGTCAAATTCCAAATTCGAACTAGAATATTCCGCGCGTATACGGTCCTCTCGTTTAATAAACCACTCGCGTTAAATTCGTGCAAGTCAGACATTTACTCCGGGTTGCCTGTAATAATAATAATAATAATAATAATAATAATATAATAATACGCACGCGGACGATGATAATAATAATAATAATAATAATTAATAATATTAATAATAACGTGATGCGCAAAACGGAAATCGAAACGCGATCGAAATAATATAATAATATTACCATTATAATAATAAAAATAGTTTGTGTCCGGCTAAACCGCGTGTAATACGAATCGTAAAACGATTATGATATATTACTAATAATAGATTGATAAAATGATTTTCACGGCGAGTAGGAGAATACAATAATATTCGTCGTTGACCCGCGAAAATCCGATAGATTCGACGAAAGAACGCACGCGACGTTCGTTACTAGGTACGCCGTCTTAGGGGCACGTGCGCCTTCCTGTCCGCGGCTAACCTGACCGATTCCATTGATTATACTCGTATATCTAAAAAAACGAATATTTGTTTTTTGTTTTTTCAATATTTAAACGATATTATTATCGACGTGTTTTTTTTTTTTTTATTCTAAAAATTTATCGTACAAAAATATAAACGGGGAATCGCGTGTCCTCTCGCTGTTAAAAATTTCCCAATTTCATCTCCTCGTCGATATTATTTATATAATAATCGTTGTATTGCGATTTGTGACAGAGAAATTCAAAAAACCCCGCCAAAAAAAAAAAGGTTTTTTTCCTCCAAGAAAATGACATAACACGTTATTTTAACAAAATAACCGTGTGTTATATTATTATGTTAGAGAGGTATCGCGCGAAAACGAGACGGAACGGATATGCGAACACACGCCGCCGACGGAATAATATAATACCGCGCGTGTATACATATTATATTATTATTATATTATAGAGTTGAATAATAGCCGCGCAATATCCGTTATAGTTTCCAACAGCGGTATAAACTAAACGTCTTTGCGGTTAAGACCATATTATAATATTATTATATATAGCGACTCGCGAATAATATTATTATTGTTTGTACCCGAATATTTTCTATTGTTCAACAGCCGCACACCTACGCATTTCGCGATGACATATTATATTATACGAATTTATCATTATTGTTATGTTATATTATATCGTCCCCAAGTCTAATAATAATAATAATAATTATGAATATTATTATTATCATTATTATTATTATCATCATCATTATTATATCTATTTAGATATGACTCAGGCAGCAAATCACACGAAACGTTAATTATATTTTATTGGATAACGCAGACGTTTGGACGACAAAATTATAATATAATATTTGTACGTAATAATTACTAATTAGTATATTTAATATTATTATTTTACTAGAAGTTATTTCATCTGGTCCGCGGTGATTTTCGAATTTTCGCGTCTTTCTACATCTAAATTATCATAAACAAACGAAATAACATGATAACAATAATAATAATATTTAGGCCAAATGAAAAGATAATACGAACGACAATAGAATGCGACCGTTAAATAATATAAATCGCCGTCGTCCGACTAAATTATTCAATAAAATTTTCGTAAATTAATAAATACCCGACGGTTCAACGCCATAATAAATTATTTATTCGCGTCTATCCGGTAATAATAATAATAATAATAATAGTTAAAACGTATAATTTTTGACATATTATATTAACCTAATTTATAATATATTACCATCATTTACAACAATACATTTCCATAATTTATCGTAAAAATTTTCGTATAACGGTTATGCGTGTTATTATAATATTATATAACATAATATGATTTTAATATTATTGGGCTTAAATAATTTTCTGTTAAATTAAGGAATAACGCGTATACTTATATAATATATAGTATGCGAATGTAATATATTAAGTATTTCAATAGTTTTACAACGGAATTTACGGAATGTTTGTTTTAAATTATTATATAATATATTATTTTACCATTTTAAAAGCATTCCAGAAAATTTTTAAAAATGTCATGTAAGTATTTCACTATAAAAACGTTATTTTTTTTAAATAATATATATATCGGTATAATATAACGTTTTAAACGACTATATTCAAAAGTCTTTCAAATTACTGCGTCGAATTATAAATTAATATTTCTTAATATTATTACAACGAAAAGAAATATATTTAATTAATATTAAAGACTCGTATTTTATATGTATCATCGTAATATTATTTAATTTACAAGAATGATAATTTTTTGTGATAACAAAACGAGATGTAAAATACACACACACATACATAGGTATACAATTTTAGTAATAAAATATAAATTAATAATCATTTTGAATTTATGAATATATTTTTGGCTGTTTCGGCACTTTCGTTTATATACGTTATACGATAACATGTGCATTTTTTTTTTTCATTTATTTATTATTATTTTTTTCCTTTTGTCCTTATACATAAACCACCCGGGTTGGTATAGCTATGCAAAAAGGTCGATCAACTGAACCGTAAACGAATACAAAGGTCCGTTTGGATAACTTTACGCGTGTCCAAGTTTTATGTTATTTTGTTTGTTTATTTTTTTTTTTTTTTTTTTTACCACTCCGTCAGCTCTTCTGCCAATCGGATATTGAAAAATATATGCATAAAATCACCGTGTATATAAAAATAGCGTAGATCAAAAAGAAAAACTTTTGTATCCGAACCGTTTCTAGGATATTCGTACCAAACGGATCCATCAACCAAATTGAATAAAAGAAAAAAAAATGTACAATATTTAACGTGAATTATACGAGTATATCAGTACATTATATTATATTTTATATTATAAAAAGGCACGCATAATATTTTATTACAGTCTTTATATTTGATAAATTAATTAAATTTTACCCTTTAATATTAGTTATATTATACAGTTCGGAAGTTGTTGCATTTGTATGTTTTTTTTTTTTTTTAAACCATTAGATCTATTGCTAAGTGAGTTAAAAATTCATTCCAAGGCACAACGAAAAACATATCAAAAGTTTATAATCCATATTTTAGATTTTCAGATTTTAGAGCATATTTTATAAATATTTATAATTTGTGAAGATTCAGTATAAAAATTAGTGAATAAAAAAAATTATAATTCGTGTTGAGAGAACTTACTAGATATTATTGTATCATATTTTTAAAATTTCCATTTGACATTAAAAACAAACTTTCAATTTTTTAAAAAAAAAAAAATGTTTAGTGGTCCAATGTAATACTTTTTTGAAGGTAGGAATAAAATGATATCTAATGCATTTTAATGCATTTTAATTTTTAATTAGATACTCGTAGATGGTTTTTCTTATTTGTATTTATATATTCAAGTAGGTATATAAAATAATATAACTCAACAGAAACATTCTACAAGTGCATTTTTTTTATTAATTTTTTTTTAAATAATGATAAAAAATAAAAAATCTGACTTTTTTTTATTATTTTGCTTTTTCCATATTTATAATTTTATAAAATATTTGTGCAAAAAAAAAAAAATAATAATATAAGTGTATATTTTTAGAGCATATTTGTAATTTTTTAAGCGTATAAGTTCATGCATATTTAGTAGTTTTGCATTAAATTCCGAGCCCTAGTAGTTATAATATATTTTTATAAATTGTTATAAAAACATTTTAAAATTGCATCGTATTGTTTCGTTTTATAAAAAAAATTGCTTTTAATAAAATTACACATGAATAGCCTATAATAATTATTAGCTATTATACGGAAAATTTATTTTGAAAAATATTTCAATGTGTCGCGACGAACGGTTATATTGCTATTATTATATGGCAGAAGAATTGATGCATCCGACCGTGCGTTTTAATATCGCGTGGAAAAATTTATTTCAAGGCGCGTATATACGAACTTGGAATATTCAACGACCTACGTACAAATATAATATTAAACGAGTGTTATTTATATATTTAATATAGGCACACGCAAACACATTCAAGTATAAATATATATTTTTGTTTGTTATTACGAGTTTGTTTAAAAAAGTACATCCGATATTAAAGCTATATATGTTTGGTCGATTGAAAACGAAATGTTTTCATTTTATACCGTGATCGACGTTAAGATTTATCTAAATAAACTAACGAAAATAATATACAAATATAGCATATGCACTACCTATACTCGTATTATTTAAGTGTACATTTTTGCTACAAATTAATATAGATATATTTAATTATATAAAAAATATAAAAATAGAAATAACGAACGACCCTCCCCCTGTAGATATACGAGTATATAATATATTACAATGTAATATCGTAGTGAATAAATGATTTACGATAGATCATATTATTATACTCATCATAGATCTCGACTACGCGAAAAGAATAATATTGCGAATTTATACAGTGAAAAATTAGACGTAATAACGTGTAAAACGTAACAACAAGTGTATCGTTCTCCTACCATCTATATAATGTTATTATATGTATTATAATATTACGAGATATTTACTTAAAAATATTTTTCTTTATCGCGAGCAAAAAAAAAATGAAAGCTACTTTGTCGTCTCTTATATTACCTATATATATACAACGTCGTCGATGGAAAATATTGTAATAACTCATAAAAAATAAAAATAAAATCTAAATAAAATCAAAATTAAATAATATGAATAATAAAATATACGGTTTTATATAATAATATTATAAGAGTACCCGTCGCAGAAATTCCGACCGAGAGTGCGTCTTCTCGAGAAATGCAAATCGTCGTCGATGACAGTGTATACCGTAATGGCGGCGGAAAGTATGGCGGTATATATTTTTATTTTTTTAAATTTTTTAATCTCGAACGGATGACCTAGACGCCATCTGGGTTTTTGTTAGTTATTCCCCGACGGTTTTTGTGCATATAAATTACTTATTAAACGATTGCACCGGCAGATAGAAAAGTCGTATAATAATACGCACTACTAACACAATGACGCGTGCGCGTATATGTTTGCTGTCCGGCATGAGGGGGTGTGCGTGAAACACGGCAGCAAAGAAAGGAACGGTCGAAAAGTCTTTTTTTTTTTTTTCAATAAAACTATATATATATATATATTATATAATATAGGTATAGAATACATTACGGTATATAGTGGTTCGAACCGCAAACATGGTCGCGTGTAACCCCATCGAACGGTCGTCGTTGCTGTCACCCTCTGTCCAGTCGTTGTCCGACGCGGGCTTTTGCAGCAGCGGCGGTCTAACAATATTTTTCATTCACGTATTATTATATAATACAATATTAATGTTGATCGTTCTTGGTCGGCGTGTGTTAAAAGGGGAATATTCAAACATCGATCGAAAGATATAGTTTAAAAAAAAATATATATATAATATAATCGTCCATACTTATTACTTATACAGGCTATTATTATTACTATTCTGGTTATATATACCTATAAGTATTTTTATACCGAAATGCACGATTAAAAGTATACCGCTACTATCGTATTTTATTAATGTAATATTTAATTAAAAATATAAATATAAATTTCATCAAAATATTTCGTTTCTCGGACATCACGCGTTAACAAAAAGATATGCATTAATATTATAATTTTAAATATATTTTATATTTTTAATTTCTCGTGTGTTAGGTTAGGATAATTGAAACACGGTGTACCATAAAAACGTTGAAATCTGCGAAAATATTATATTATTTATTGCTTCAAACAAGTTATATTTAAAAACACGTACAAATATTATTTGTTATTCAAACTGATTTAGAGATTTGCAAACTAACTGATAAGACGTATAATTTGTAATTAACTTTTGCAGCTTTTTTTTTTTTTTTTTTTGTATTATAACAGTATATATTAGTATCTCTATTTATAATTTAACTCGTTTCTTTTGGAATTGTTGAAAACTAACGAGTTCCTTTGTTTAAAAAAATAAATAAAATAAAAGTAAATAAATGCGCCGACGATATTTTTTACGCTGAAATGAACGTTTATTTTCCATTTACAAACCCTTTTAAATAATCATTAAACTTTTTCTGCTCTATAAAACTCAATAATGATAGACACAAGAAAATAGTATTTAGATTTGAACGGTTTCTATTTCTTTATCACGATTGCCATTATTATTATTTCTGTTATCATAACTTTAACTGTATTATACGAATATTACGAAATATATTGCATTATTATAAAAATAAATCATTATTTTCAGATTATTTATTTTTTCCATATTCTGCAATAACTAATTATTAATATTTAATTATCAAACAGGAACCATTTGTATATAACATGCCTATTACATTGCCTATTAACATGCCTTATTAGCCTATAACAAAATTGCAATAAATTACAATTTTTTTTTTTCAATAAACATAAACCGTAATAACTTTACCTATCCATAATAATTTTGTGATTGTGATATTATTTTTTTGAAATAATTCGTACCTATATATTAGAAAAAATAGATAAAATTATTTTTTTATTCTTTTTTTGCGTCGGTAGAGACGATAGATTTTCGTACGATTTAAGATTTGTGTTATATACTATTATATATATCTTAAATTGTGATTTTTAGAAAAATAAAAAATGATACTATCGATATGATATGAAACTTTCATTAGAAAAATGTACACCGCGTGCCACGTACATTGACATTTCGTATTTGTTATTTTCAATAAAGGGAGAGAAATAAAAAAAAAAAAAAAAAATAATAATAATAATAATAACAACAATAATAATAATAATAATAATAATATAAAAAAAAATGAAGGTATTTTCTACGTTACGGCAATATAATGACAATCATTACTTAATCTATTACGATTGAACGACTGTAATAATACACATGTAGTCAAAACTTATTAATGTTTAAAACATATTATTATTATTTTTGTGTGTATATATATATATATATAGTATATACGTAATATGTTAACCGTCAAAATATTATTATATCACACAATCATTAATCATAATTCACAAACTATAATATTATATTAATTATATTTTATATCATTTTTATATTATACAATGCACGCTCTATCCCTAACGTCGATTGGTATTTTTTTTTTTTTTTTTTTATTAATAATTAAATTTTGTTTTTATTTATTTTTTTTTGTTCTGTGATAGAGTTACGAATAAATATAAAAGTAATTAAATATCAATTAATTATTATAATAAAAAAATATTATTATTTTATCCTTACTGTCTCGGTTATTTCTCTTTTTACACATAATAATATAATATAAACAAGGAATATTTAAATATTATTATACATGAAATATTTGTATAAATATTAAATATACGAGTATATTTAGCATAAATAAAAAATAAAAATAAAAAAAAAACCGTTTATTGTGCACAAGTATATTATTGTTTATACTTATCGAATGCAATAGATAGAAATTAACAGAGAGAAATATGTTATCATCGTCATCATTGTTCGTTTGATATTCGTATGTGATAACGTCACCGAACGCATATGGACGGATAATAAGACAATAAATAAACCAATCATAATAATTAACGATTAATTATTATTTGAAATAAACTCGTATTCTGTACAGTTTTGAATCTTGTAACATTTAAATATTTGAAATTCATCCATAGAAAAGCTCTGATATCATATTTATATTATTTTAATGCGTTGCTGTTTTCTCGGAACAATGCAAAACAACAAAGTGATATATTGTCAACCAAACACGACTTGCCTATGCCAGATTTGATTATGTTTTATTCAATACGCAAACTGAAAATCTGTTCATTTTAGTATTTTTACTAGGTTAGTAGGCTGGTTGATGGAGGCTGTTGTTTATAATATTATCATAATGCGTACGAATAGGACTATAGGAGTGGTGAGCCGCGTGTACCGTAGAAACGATAGAGAACCGTAATTGAGATAAGAATATTTAAAATCCGCCGTTTCCGGTATAATAAACAACAGTTTTATTTATTTTTTTTTATTATTTTTGTCGCCTAAAAATTTTTTTCCTTCTTTTTTCTCGTTCTTTTTATACGCCACGTCGGGGCAGATACCGCGCGCTAACCGTAAACGCGTTTGGGATTTATCTCCGTTGATTTATGACACCGCGGGTACGCGGTATATTATTATTATATATATATATTTTTTTTTTATTATAATTTTCGCCAGAATTTTCGGTCGAATTAAAAGATCGCTTTTCGGTATATAAATAATAATTATTAATATTATTAACATTAAATAGAGAGAAATAATTTTATTATAACGGTGGTGGGGTATTATAGACGGCCAAAGAAGAAATAGTGGAGTAAAAAAAAACCCGCGGAGTGACAAGAAAAGAAATAAGAACGGGGGAAAAAACATTATTAAAAACTAATTATTCAATTGTTTCGTATATATACGTAAATTTTCATTTTTTTTTTCTTCGAGAAGATTTCTCTCTCTTTAGTCTCTACATAATTATTATACATAATATATTATTATTATTATTATTATTATTATTATTATTATTATTATTATTATTATTATTATTATTATTATTATTATTATTATTCCGCCACGACCTAACCGATTCATTAAAAAATGAGTTTCGCTCGAAAGTTATTAATTGAAAAGCTCGCCGACGCGGACGAGGCGGCGCGCGGTTTGGTGGTAAAAAGAGTGTATGGGGGCGAAAAAAAAAAACGGAGAAAAAACCGAAAAAACTTTCGTAGCCCGAGCCTATTATTTGGATTATTTATTACGGTCGTCGTCGTCGTCGTCGTCGCCGCCGCCGTCGCCGTCGCCTCGTCCCGCTTCGTTCCATGGCTGGCGGCGTTCGCGATGCCGTACGCGGTGCGTGTGTGCGTGCGCCGCCGTTGCCATGGGCACGCGCAAAAGTCGTCGCCGTACAGTCGTCATCGGCGTACGCACGATATTATTATTATTATGATTATGATTATTATTATTATTACGCATACGAGTATATACGTAGTGATCGCCGCCGCCGCTGATGCGCGCGTGCGACTCGCCGTCGGTCAGGTGCTGCTGCGTGTTTTTACCGCCCTCACGAAAGCGCGCGACGACCGCCGCCGTCGAGGGGCGCAAAGTCGACGGCGGCACATCGGGGCCCGTCGTCCCGATAGGTGGCACCCCATTCGAGCGCGTTTCCAAGCACAGGACGGTACGCCAACGCTCGTGATCCCTTCGTCGTACCGTCGGGTTCGTTGTTGTCATCGTCGTCGTCGTCGTCGTCGTCGTCATCGTCGTCGTCGTTGTCGTCGTCGTCGTCAAATCGCGCGCACAATAATAATATAAAAAATATTCGTCGCGCGTATTTATACGTACGAATGATAATAATTAATAATTTTATTTTTATCCTTGATATAAAACAAAATAATACTATTATTATTTTAGTATAATTCAAACGCGACTCCGATACGATAATATAATATAAATATTATACGTCTTATAATAAAACGATAAAAATATTTGGAACAAAATAAAATATTTGCAGCCGATTAGCTCGGGACGTACTTATATTATTATTATTAATCTCGTTTTGGTCATATATTATAATATACCGCGAGTTATCAACGACCGCATAAACACGGAATCCTGTCCGTTTGGCGGGTCCCCCCTTTTCCCCGTAGCCGTTTACGCAGCTCCACCACCTCTTCCTTCCCAGCCCCATCTGCACCACCAACACCACCACCACCAGCAGCAGCAGCAGCAGCAGCAACAGCAACAGCAACAGCAGCACAACCAGCAACAATCCGTGGTCGCCGTTTGCCACCAGACTCCTAAAAACATGGTACGTATTATCGGCAAAAATAAAATGCGTTTCTTCCACTTTCGCGTTAATTAATATAACTTAATATACCTATACTCGTTTAACAATATTAGATTAATACACGCGACGTACGACGAAATAATAACGTTATCGAATTATCGCTTTTTTTTTCGTTTCTTAATTTTGTGATGATAATATGACCCAATAAAAATACATTGCGACAATCGAATGTCGAACTATGGATAATAAAATTATTTTAACGATCGTTGCTGTTGCTATATAAATTTTTATTTTTACCGTTTTTACCGCGTAAAAGAACTTCGCGCACAGATAGCAGCACCGGCTGTTGCGAAAATAATTATACCAGTATTATAATATATTTTTTTCTCTTCTTCTTTATTTCGGTCCCCCGACAATTTGATATAATTTATCGCTCACTCTCTCGCCCCTTGCGCCCTTCGTTCCGTCCGTTTCCCGGTCGGAGCTCTAGTCCATAGGGTCGTGTACCCAGAGCGTCTCGGGATATCCGATTTAAATGCGAAATGTTTTCCCATCCCCGTCATCCTCACGCCATTTTCGCATCCACAGCCGCCGAATCGACACCACGCATATACAATAATATCTAGTGCGCACCACTTTCACCCCCAAAACGCTACTGAATCACCGCGGTCCCTGCGATGGTGCATACCAGACTGCGGTTGCCGCGTAATCGCGGGTCTATAATAATATGCAAGATGTACTGTAACTTCGGTTCAGGCCGATTAATATTATTTATAAAAAATTATTATAATAATTTATTATTTATAATGCTGCGTTGGGACGAAACAATATTATTACGCTAATAGACACCGAAACTAAAACCATACGTTTTACCGTATGTTATAATGATAATTTCGATTGTGTTTTATATTTATTATAGTCATCTCTCTTAGTCGAGACGATGGAAAATCTTTTTTCCGAAACGATATTTTATATTGTACATTACAGTATTTTGCATCGTCTTAAAAAATCGAACAAAATAATATTATTTTATTGTTATGATATTTAGAAGAACACCGCGAATAATTCGAAAGAAACAATTAATAATTAATTATTTAATTTTCGTACACAACTCTTCTCGGTATACGACGGATGCATTTTAAATGCCGTATAGATTTATTTATGACTGCCTCACTTCGGGTACAGCTTGATCAAATATTTAACCCAAGCCGTATTTATATATTCATATTTGAGAAATTATTTGCAATCTCTATGCGAATAAGAAGTTAAGTGATATTATTATAATAATAACGTTGCTTTTCTGCTCTTAATTTTGATCTTTCGTTTTCCACATTTTTTTTTTTACAATAAAATTTTACGTCGATATTATTACCGGATCGTGGAGAGTATAGATTAAATGTTTGAAATAAACACTATCAAAGTATCGAAACCAACTGAATACAAGAAAAACAAACCGAAGGTCAATATTACAATTTCATATATTGCGCCGTGATTTTCGGCGCTACCACTAACTGCCACCCTCGTTTTATAATAAATATATTGTTATCACAAATATTATGTAACATAATTTATTTTATGTTCTGGAAACTATAGTCAATGTTTATTCAACAATAAATTCTCTAAACACTATAAATTGCTAACGTTTATCTGTTATTGAGCATAAAAAATATTCATATTTTTAATAAAGTAAATTAAAAATGAATTAAAATCATATTCGTATTATATTTAATTATTCAAATATTTATTTATTAATAATATAATTCACTTAATTGATTTTAAATAATTTATTAATAATGTATATTATATATAGGACATAGGTATAAATATATATTCGATTTATAAACTATATTTGACGATTTAATTAAAATATGTATTTATATGTGTAACGGTATTCGGGGTTCAGTATTTGAGTTTAAACTCAAACAGTCTAATATGGTATTTTGAAAGTTTTAGTGTTCGTATTATAGTGAACTTCAGTGGATATTCAGTACCAGTTTTATTTTCATAGCGATTTAAGCGTTAAGTTTAACACTTATATCGTATGTGCAAGTTGTAATATTGTAACAATTCCTATGAATATCGATTCTAAAAATAGTATATTATTATAGATACGATTTGTATTTTAAATTAGGTATTTTATTTTATTGTAAAAATTTAAAATTTAATTTATCGTCAAAGAAGCTTATTAAGAGTGTTTGAAAATAAAAATAACTTTAGGATATCGAATAATATTATATACGTACGTATCGTTTTCAGATGGTGACTCGAACGAAGAAAATCTTCGTTGGTGGTTTGTCAGCGCCAACAACGTTAGAAGACGTTAAAAATTACTTTGAACAATTCGGGCCGGTAAGTCAGAATATAATATTATTATTAAAACGCTGTTTAAATAACAATGCATATTATTATGATTCATAAAACGAAATATTTATATCGTTACGTGGGGGGACTATTTCGATTACATCGTGGTTTTATATAATAATATACTCATAGGTACATATCACGAGTAATAATAATATTTTATTATGCGAGTGGAATATTGCATGGAATGCGAGTAGGTATATTTACGGTCATTGGGTTTTCCGATAAAACTCGTTTTGGTTTTGTTATTATAATATTATAATTGATAATAATATTATTTTATAATACATTTATACACGTTATACGATGATTAAAATAAATAACTAAATGAATCTCAGTATTTTAAACGATATTATGGGGGTAACAAAATCGTGTTCCCCGAAAAAAAATATAGAAAAAATATGAAAAATAATAATTCTTGTATATAAGAAAAAAAAAATGAATGTGTGTATCTACGTGTGTGTCGTGTCGACCGTTGAATAATGTAACGTTCGCGCGGCATGTTTCGAATGTGAGCTCATTTCTTACACTTTCCATTCTGTCTTATATATTTATATATATATATATATATATATA
The DNA here is from genome assembly GCA_021307375.1 of Tetraneura akinire. Taxonomy (NCBI): domain Eukaryota; kingdom Metazoa; phylum Arthropoda; class Insecta; order Hemiptera; family Aphididae; genus Tetraneura; species Tetraneura akinire. The sequence goes on along the minus strand of JAIUCT010000013.1, from coordinate 3,040,517 downwards.
TATATATATATATACGTATATATAAGTATTAAATTCAAGCACCTGGAACGCATTAGAATGGTTTTCTCCGTCGCGTCTCACACTAACCGTTTTTTATTGCCGCTCGGGTTTTTGGACACGCCACCGCCACCGCTACCACCACCGTCGACGGTTTGCCAGCTCTGAACGGAAGAGATGATAATCCGCTGCGGCGGAAGACCCTCGAGGAATATTGCCCGTCGGGATTGTATAAAATAGGTCGGGCCAGACAGCAGCGTGCACGGGGGTGTCAGAGACTGCGGCGGCACGAACCGCGATATTATATAGCTAGGCATAAACGAGGATAGTGTATAGCTATGCTCTCCGAGAAAAGTAATAAATATATATATATGTAATATATATATATATATGTATAATATGGTATATATTATATAAATAATATATACTACGAGAAACTGTTATAAATCGATTATTATGTGGCGGCGACCGTCGAATAACAGCATCAGTATAGATATTATTATATATAGGAAACGTCGTATATACACTCCTACGAAATTATATACGTGCCTGCGTAACGCCTGTGATGGAGGAGGGGAGGAGGGCTGGGATAAGAGAAAAAAAAATCTCCGATAGTAATTTCTATGCACTGGGGAAATTACAGATGGAACGAAATATTATATTAAACGACTTTTTTCTATATTTAGATATTTTCGTAATATAAATACATGCATATAGGTATAATACGAAAGGGCAGTAAAAAATATTTAAAAATAAATAAAAACTTAAAAGTCACCTCCGAAGTTCGCGTGTGAATTACGCGACGGCCAGAATTTAAAACATTATAACAATACGACCGTATTCCAAGTAGGTGTAATAACGGTTTTTCTTCTAATGGATTAATTTATATTATTTTCATTTTTTTTTTTCATATTTCGTCATTTAATTATTAACGATCGTTAATATTTTCATGTTTTCGCGATTTACTAATTATATATATATATATATAAACTCTTCTGCTGTTGCGTTATTCGTAAAAAAGTATTTACTGTGGCGGGAATATAATATTAATTAATATAATAAACGAACAAATATAATATATTTTATTCACAAGACTATTATGTAGCTATATGTTTTATATTTATAATCGAATGACCAAAAATTATTAACAACATGTAGGTACTTATTATATATTATTTTATTTTCGTAAGATCAAAATCGTATTGCCGACGGTGATTTCGTTATACCTAAGCTATAACGTTATATCCGGTCCCTAAGGTACCGCGTTGCGTGTCCTAATCTCAATTTGCACAGTAATCACCCTTCCAATTGCAACGTCAGTTTTTGTCAAATTTTCAAAATCCCAAGATTCCTTTAATATAAGAGTAACCTAATTTAATTTCTCCTGCACGAACGATTAAACCAATGTAACCCAAATAACACTATTGTTTTTAATATGTCCTTCATAAAATATATATAATTATTACAATATTTGAATTTGGAAGTCTAAATTATAAAAATTAATTTAAAAGAAAAGAATTATTAAAGTAATTATATATGCCTACTTAGATATAAATTAAAAATAAAATAAAATATATACAAACTTTGTAACTACACTTTTTAATTAAATTAGATTATTTTAAAATATTATATGTATTAAACTGATATATAAACATAATTTATTAGATGATCTACAAGTGAAATTCAAAATTTAATATTAATTTAGGAATATTTCATAGGATTTTTTTGTAATTTACTATTTGATTGTTATCTATAATTCTATACCTATTGGCCATGTTAAATAATCTCGAAGGCTTTCGGTAAACATAAATGTTAATAATAGTATTAATATTATTGATACTATAATAGCTACGAGTACGAATTACGAAGTACATACCTACGATATTTTTGTTTTAATTAAAATATTTATGAACGCATGTGTATCTATAGTCAGTAGTTCAGTAAAATAAATATAAATATGAAAAATGTTACATATTTTGCTTTAATATTTAAACGGATACATGCAGTGAAAATATAATATGTATTATGGTCCCAATGGATTCCGTGTTAGTTTCTTATAGATCATAGATAGATTTTTATAATTTACACATAGATTTTATTAGTAGAGTTATACGAGTATGTTTAACTTATACGTATTATTTATATTTTATAGTTCGAATCTCATGTATCATGCTAAAAAAAAAAAAAAAGAGTTGTGATAATACTTTTTTTTTAAATTTAATATATTCAAAAGTTAATTAAATGTAGCTATTAATAATTAATAATATGAATTATTATAATATGTACAATGCACATAGTTTCGTATATTTTAAACGATTTATAACCAATTATTACGTTATACCTATACTAGTACGCATATATTAAAAAGTTAAAAAGTACACAAAGAAAAAATAAAATAAAAGTACAAATAGTAAATGGCGAAATATAAATTAACATAAATGTAATATAGAGTATATTATTAACATGTAAGATAATCCTTGATCTTTATAAGTTAAAGACACATTATTTCGGTGGGTTAGGTTAGTTAGGTTAGTTTATAAACCAATTGGTTAATTCATAATTACTGCAAGATATATACCTGAAGTGAGATACCTGTATGCAGTTAAAAAAAAATATTCAATAATGTCATTAAATATAATTTTATCTAAATATTTTATATACTATATATATTATATTAACATACTTTATTCTGTGAAATTGTGAAAATTCTATATTCTCTACTCATAATACAATATTAGTATAACATGGTACATACGTCATTTCAGTCGTTGTATCCGTAACCCGCTCAGTTAATTGAAAAGTTTTTGCAGGATTGTGTTCACGAGGGTAATGTATATAATTATCTGTCGGACTACTTATAGTATTTATAAATAAATATATATATATATATATAATCTGAGTTTCGTCCGGCGATGTATGTCTATTTATATCCCTGAATCATATATAAATTAATTAATATAATATACGAGTATGTATATATATATATATATATATATATATATATATATATATATATATTTTACCGGAAAGGCACTCACTCAGAATAGTTTAAAGTTTCACTTGTCACATCCGGAAATCGAAATGGTCGGGTGGGTAGATTTGGAATTCGGGAACTGCGGCGCCGGTAATACGGGATTTCTATATATTATATAAAACTTTCCGTATACTTCCTCACTCTGGGTCTTTTAGCTTTTCACACAAACACACACACACACACACATACAAACACATTTCATATTAATTCGCTGAAAGTACGACGACCTGTGCCGTCGTTAAACAGCCAGAAAATATTATGTATTAAACGTAAAATAATAATATAATGTTATTATATACGAGTCACGGACTCTTGGAACAAAATATTTCATTTTACCGGGTGTGATAATATTTTTGCATTTTTATTATATTATAATAATTAGGCGTACGTTATAATTTTGTTAATAATTTATTTTATTTATAAATTTTACGTAAACGTAGGAGCGCGTTAAAAAATAAAGAAATTCGTCACAAATTACATATTTAGGAATATTAAAAATTATAATATGTATATGACATACTTGTATAATATAATAATCAAATGACTTTAAAAAAAATAAATAAATATAATTATTTATCATAAAAATTATTATTTTATATTTTAAGTGTTACGCTAATGTATACGTAATATAAAATAAAGGTTTATCATACAAATATTATTATTCTACCTACTTGAGCGATAATATCTTTGAACGCTTCTCGGTCGCATTTCAGTGGAGGAATTCACGAGTGTGTACGCGGCGTTTTGACACCCGTCGCTATATTTTGCGAAGAAAACCATTTTGAGATCTCGGGGATTGTGTGGGTCAGACATTTATGATCTCGCATCCACCTTTCCACTCGCCATTCCACCATAATAATAATATGTTATTGCCATCATTATTATTAATATAATCTCACTGCTCATATTATTATATAAATATTAGTACATACGCCATACGCGTATGACGTGTTATTATGATAATAATATAATATACGTATAAAATTATAGCCATACAGAAACGATATTATATACACGACATTCTATTTTATTATAGTTAATATAATATGTTATATGGTAATTCCGCTGAAATCGCAAATATATTTATATATCATTTATGGCCTAAACAACGACGCTCTACCGTTAAAAACTTGAAAGTATTTATAACATTAGTTTATTTTATTGTAGAATAATATTTTATCTAATATTTCGACCCATAAATATCGGCAAAAGAAAAGAAAACCGGTTACACGCCATTATAATTCATGTTTGTTGGTATTAATTCAGGCGACAATAAAATATGCGAAAAACCGGTTATACATTACAATACACCGTCGTGTAAATGAAATGAAATAAAATATTGATGTGTCGCCGTTGGGGGTAACAGGTGCCGGTAACCATGCTTATATAGTATGAACATGAAGACCATTGTTCACTTGTTCTTTATAACTTATAATAAACATATATTTTATCCGTTCTGCTGGGGGAAAAAAACATATCAATATATTGTCATACCCTCGTACTAATAATGTTTTGATATAATTTATTTTTAGCTGGGTCCATACTTTATATAGAAATTTCAATTAACTGTACATTGTGGACATGGCTTAAAATAATTTTAGAATTAAAAAAAAAAGAGCTGATACTCCTGCCGCACAGGATACAGGTGTGCGAATCATAGCGTTTAATATTAATTAGAATTTGAATGCAATGATAAACCATTGCATTCGAAAAAACGATTTTGAGCGAAGTTCAGTCAGATTATAATTTTCGTTTAAACTAAAAATATCAACTTAAAAGAGCTATAAAAAAAAATTGAGAATAGGGATTTTTCTAATATTTTAGTATGATGTTAAGTAATATGTAAGTATACTTCAGTAAAATTTTCAGACCCTAATACCAAAAATTGTCAATTTTATCAAACATTATATACGTAAAAACGAGAATTTTACGAAATATTCAATGTCCAATATTTTGTAGAAAAATGAACATACGGTCCAAAAATTTTACTACATATATATAATAGCTTTTTGAACATCTAAAAAAATATTCAAGTATCTATCTTAAAAATTGCCCGAGTTATCGAGAAATATAGAAATTGAATTCGTCAAAATTTCATTTTTCGTGAAAAATGCCGTTTTTTCTTCATTTTTTCGTCGTTTTTTCTACCGCTTAGAGTCAAATTTGAGAAATTCGAAAAATGACCTAAATAAAGTAACATCTACATCCACTTTTACATCTGAAACTCGCTATTCGTGAAAATCGAAGCATTATTTCGGGTAGTAAAAGTGTTTTCAGAATATTTATTTATACGTATGGATTCTAAGATTTAAAACAGCTATAAAAAAAAATTGTGACTTGGGATTTTTATAATATTTTAGTATGATGTTAAGTAATATGTAAGTATATTTCAGTAAAATTTTCAGGCCTAAATACTTAAAATTGCCAATTTTATCAAACATTATATACGTAAAAACGAGAATTTTACGAAATATTCAAAGTCCAATATTTTGTAGAAAAATTAACATAACGGTTCCAAAATTTTACCACATATATATAATAGCTATGTGAACACCCAAAAAATTTTTCAAGTATTTAACTTAAAAATTGCTTGAGTTATAGTGAAATATTAAAATTGAATACGTCGAAATTTCAGTTTTCGTGAAAAATGCCGTTTTTTCGTCATTTTTTCGTCGTTTTTTCTACCGCTTAGGGTCAATTTTGAGAAATTCGAAAAATGACCTAAATAAAGTACCAACTACATCCACTTTGCTACCGGAAACATACCCTATTCGTGCAAATCAGAGCATTATTTCGGGTCGTAATTTTGTTTTCATAAATAAAAATACAAAAAAAAAAAAAATCACACATCATTATAAAACCAATACATTCTTCGCTTCGCTCAGAATCTAAAATTCCATATAATAATTAATTTATTTTAATTTCTATGACTTTGGATATTATATTTATCATTTAAATATTTGATTACTCGTTATACACATTTATCATTCAATTTGTTTCCGTCTACATATTATATATTACGTCTATCTATTGAAATTATTACTCAACATTTAAAATTATCATAATATAAATATTATGATTATGTGTAATATTATAATAGGAAGAATAATAATGAATTTATAACAACCAATATTGAATGTTCAAACGTCGACATGATAAAATATGAGTGTGTAGAAATATCAGTAACAATAATATTGCATCTGTTTTCGTGTGTTCGTTGGTTGGTGTGTGAGTGGGAATAACCGATGACGGCTGACCGTGTCCGTATTCATTTTTTGAAAAAAAGAAGCAAAAATTTTGTTGTAGACAACAAACATCCCTGGTGGGGGTTGAACCCACGACCTCTGGTTCCGAAGACCAGCGCGCTTTCCTCTGCGCCACAGGGATCTATATTATCGATTGGTTAAACATATTAGATATAGGTAGTAAAATGATTTAAATTAAAATAATCAATATATTATACTGGCCTATGCATTGTCGTAAACAATAATATTTTTGTTCTAATAACACAAATCATACGATTAAAATTATTTTCTCAAATTGGATGATTAATCATTACGTTCAATTTCTAATAAAAATTCAACACTATACTTTTTAAACCTGTATCACTTCTATAGCACTATCAGCTCTTTTTTGTCTTGCTTTTGTATTTGCAAATGTATCAATTATTTTATTCAAATCTAATTCTTTGGTCCTTTCTTTTTCAATATTATATATACTTATTATTTTTATTCAATTAATATTTTTTTCAATACCCCATAGACTTTGAGGTGTCTGTAAGTATAGCTGCGAAGCTCATCAGCGATGTAACGAATACCTATCATTCGCCCAATGCGAACTATAGGTTATGATTCCTAGACACTTGCCTTTATTATAATACTTATCTCAAAATATAACACTACACTAAGTTATTATTAAAAAATTGGTTATTAAAATAAATTTGTGAAAGAAAATAATGAATTTTATATTTTTATTTTTGTTCCAAAATTGTAGATACCAAAATTCCAATATTCAATACCATTTATTTTAATTATATTAATTTGTTGTTTAATTAACAAATTAATATTTTCCGGTTTGTCTATTTAATTTACAAAAAGAAATATCCAGACATTTATTTAGGTATTACAAATAGATTACTTATCTCCAGACTAGAGAGCGCCACAAATTTAGTATATTTTATTAAATATTTGAAGTGTATTGTCAAATAAACTACAATTATCAGCATTATTCAAATTCCAAAAATATTGCAATTTTGAATTGTTTAGAGTATCGATTTAATTAGAACAGCTATATAATACTTAGATATAATATGTAAATTAATTCGTTAAACTATACACGTATTTTTAACGCTAGTCCAATTATGTTAAGTATTAAATAACTGTTATTTTAAAATATTTTGGGAACTTGTAATTAGATTAAAATTTAATCATTCATTATTATTAAATATTATAAATGGTGATATTATCAGATTTATGTTCCATCGTTCATTAAAAGAAAAGTGTTGTTACGTGATTGCCAATTCGTACGAAACTTAGGTAACCACACGCGTTTCAATAATATTGTGCGTACATGAAATTGTTGTTTAAATATAGTCGTTTGTTCTGTCCAGTCCATACGATATATTATATAGAAACGGTGATGGCGGTAAACAAAGGAATAAATTTAATTTCATACAATATATAATTTTCTGTGCTTATATACGTAAGGGTACGTGCGGTTTTGCGCGTATACATATGAAACAATAAATCAAACGCATAAACGCGCGGGGGTCTTTACCTTTATAATAATGTAATACAAGATATTATTATAATAATATACCGTACATACGGAAAATTCAAAACCGTAAACGATTTTCGAGAAAAACGCGTTTAAGAGATTCACAAAAAGACACGCGGTACGACTTTCCATCGCCGGCGATGCGTTCGTGATCTATTTAAACAACAAGTCGTATAATATCATATATGTATATCTGTACGGACGTATTGTACTAGCAGCGAGCGCAGGAAAATACGTTCACGTTTATTTTTATATTTTTCGGAGATAGACCATAAATCATAATTTATACGCGACAGAATAGTTTTGGCGTACCTACCAATATATACTATACCTACATATTATTATTATTAGACACGTGCAACCCGAGGGCTAACTGAAGTGACTACTAATGTCGCAATTTTCTGAACTTACATACAGTAATCTTCTCACCACTGTAATATTATCGACCGTTGATTGTCGTTCAATAATAACGGGTTTCATAATAAGCGAGTGCATTATGATAATATGTCTGACGTGTTCTTATCCGACGATTTCCCCAGCAAAATGCTGCTGGCGCGACCTGCGAATAAATGTTATCTATATTATTATATCCACGTCGCTGTATCACATAGGATCACACTAGGTGTGAATTGAAGGGGTGCTAAATTTTTTTAATTAGATCCATGGAGGCAAAATTTCTACATCTATATTATTTATAATAAAAATAGACTTTATATTTTTAAAATATAACAAAATTATAAACATTAAACAATCAATATTGGGATTGCTTAGGTGAAATGTGAGGGTGATAAGCACCTAATGTGCGCCTATGCTATTACACAGTCCTATTTCTCGCTTATCGATCCCTCAATAGCGTATGCCGTATATCCATGTAGCGTGTGCGGCAACCACGCGGCCATTTTCACAACACGCGCGAAAGCGAAACAAACACTTTTAAAAGTTTTTACCGGAACGAGACGATAACCGGACACCAGGTGAGTTATGGCGTTTAACCGTTACCGCGGGTAGGGTTACAAATTGCCAGAGCACCCTACTATACACTACGAGTTTCCAAATAACGCACACTCTGACGGAACCCTGTACGACTGTACACGCTCAATTATACGAGTATATAGGTATACGTATATATATATATATATATATATGTACAAGCATAATATTATGTTCTTTTTTCTACGCAAAAACAAAAACGGAAAGGAATAGTTTATGTTCTTTTACTGCGTGTACACGCGTATATTATATTATATACCTACCTACAGAACAAGAAGATAAAAATAATACTTTATTTGTTCACAAAATTTCGACGAAAGGTTTTGAATCGAGCGTATAGTAACTACGTTAACAATCGTATTTTTGAACTACACGTATACTGCAGATAGTTTGAAAATTACCGCTATTCAAAACCTTATTTTCAACAAAGGACGTCCGAGATATGATAAAGCAAATATTTAAATAAATAAGAATAAAATTATTAATTTTAATTTATCTATAAAATAATAACGAAAAATTAATATACTTCATCATATATATATATATGGTAATACTCACATAATCCATAAATAACAAAAAGTAAAATTATATTTTTTAATTTATTAAGTCTTCCCAGTATTCTCAACGTCATATTTATCCCATTGTAATTTTCAAAAAAAATAAAACGTTCTTCTGAGACATGATCAATTGATTTAATTTAAAAATAGTTACTAATTATGTTATGTTACATTAATAAATAATAGAAAAATATAAAATAGTAGAATGTAAATTTAATTTATTTATGATATTTTTTACTATAAGTTTCCAGTTATTTATGGTTTTCTATTTATACTTTGGGCAATTATTTTCATATGTTATATTAAATTTACAAATGATTTAAAACATAATATTATCTAGTTATTAATAAACATGGAAAATTATATCTATACGAGTACGTCAATATCGTTTTATTTATTTTATAAATCAATTGTAAATTTTATTTTTGATGTAATTAAACATTTGTTGGGATGAAAAGTAAATTATGACACCGAGATGGTTAACCTATTCTTGTTATTCTAATTATTCTTGATTTCAAATATTCAGCGTTAAACCTAATTTTCCAAAGTTTCATAAATTACTATCCCTTCATCATGTTAAAGTTTCTCTGTTCGTATGCTTATGTTTATTATACATTATATGTTATTATCCCTGCGAGCCTTACGATATAATTTCCTAGTAGTATTCCGTAACTGTTGGGCCCATGAGGACTTTTGACGTTCCGGCTCGAAATTTCCCATCTAAATAGTAATTCTTGTACATTTTGTCGGAAGTCATGATCATTTAGAAAGTAAATGACAATTATATAGTATGTGTTCTGGTAATAGAAAATAACGATATATATATTTATGAACCAATGTACATATTATACAATAATTTCTACAATTGAAATTTAATGTCGAAAAATCGTTATTGGAAAATAGTTTATTTATTATAAGTTTTATTTACTTTTTCCTATATGATAAACTTCTTAAATTTTATGAATTTTTTTTTCAACAAATAAAATGTCGTGTGATACGTCAAAGATCTTATAAAGGCAGACTTCAGTATTCTTCAGAAAATGAAGTATAGAAACTGTTAATAAAAACTTGTCGACTTTAAAAGATTTCTTGAACATAGTAGTAGATTTTAAAGTACAAAATGTTATTTTTAGTTATAAAAATTACTAAATATCAAGAAAGAACCCTTTACAGAATAATAGACCCATAGAAATAATATTTTCTAAAATAAAAATAATTCATCAATATTTATATAGCTGTATTTTATTCATTGTGCAGCTGCATGTTATATTAGTTCTAAAAACTATTATCTAATTTTATATAACTTAATGATGTATAAATAATTATATAATATATACATACCTACTTATATTATTTTGTATTTCTATTAAATAAAATTCAGTTTCTTTAAAAAAATTTTTTGTTTATCTATTAAAAATTAGTTTTACTTATCTTAATTTTTATATAAATAATTAGAGATATAACAATTTTAGTAAAATAATTCATATAATATTAATAAAATATTAAAAATATAGTGTTTTTTGTGTATAATAACTAAACTCTGCAACTAGTATATTATTATAATAAACTAAAGTATATTCATATGGAAATAAGGTTATACCTACATGTATTTTCAGTGGACATATTTTCATATACCTAATCAACAAGATTACTAATATGTTAAAATATATACAATATTTTGCATAAACAAATAATAATCGTAGTTGGTTTGGGTAAACCAAACATGGTTTTACTCAGAATTTTTTTTTTTTGAGTTGTTACTTTAGGGATTATTAAGTTCATTTGGACAATGACAATTCAACGAAATTTATTCGATTGTATTGTTTACACCAGTGTAGAATATAAAACATTCAAAGAAACTGTGTTTTATGCAAACGAGCACTTTTTTGTTTTGTTTATTATTTACGCCAGGTTTCACCACTTCTTTCCCTTCAAAACCGAGTTGTTATTTTAGGTCTTTATCCACATTTGTTTTTATAGGTAACACCCGAAGCTTTCGCCATCATTTTTATTTAAATTTACCAACTTTATCCGTCCGGCCACAGAATAGTTTCTTTATACTGTAGAGGTTGGATAAAAATATTTCATTTTCATGAGAGTTTTTATATAGTATGACTTGGTGAATAAAATAGTATACATATATATATTTATGAGGTTAGGTAAAAATATTATATATTATGTGTGATTTATGTGACACTGATTTCTTACAATAATATTAGGCATTATAATTTGTAATGTTAACAGTTCTAGTTTTATTGTTGGACGACTAATATATAATTATATTTTAGAGTTAAAATAAATTAAAATATTTTAATTGTAAATAGTTTAATTTTGAATAAACTTCTTATAATGATTTTTTTGTACATCCAAGTAAAATTATGTCTTAAGAGTTTAGACAGCAAGACATTTATTTCTCATTATTATGTTCATTAAAATTATTTTATATTCATCACATTTTAATATGATGTTTATCATTAGTTTAATTATATAAACGGGTAGTATATGGCATATTATCTTCTATAACCCAGTAATATTTTATAATAATTTATATCGCGATTATTATTAAACTTCATATTAATATAACTAATAATATAACTTAAAAAAGATTATTCGTAAATAAGTTATATGAAAATGTTCAATGGTTTATTATTTAATAATAAAGTTTTAAGTAAATTACTGATTCAAATAATTAAATATATAATTTCATCTATATAATGAAAACTTAGATAAAAAGTTTATAATAATTATGTTGTTGAAGACAATTGATCAATATCGAGTTAAAGGAATTTCAAATAATAAGGTAAATACCCGTATTATTACGAGTAAAAGATATTTTTCATTAGAATATTTGGAAAGATAAATGTGTTTATCGTCTTTATTAACGAGATTAGATAGTTCACGTTGTATTTTAAATTATCACAAATTGTGTTATAAATAAATTGACTATAGAAGTGCCAGTTAGAAGATTCATTAATATTTAGAACAGTAGATATATTGGCAAAATAAGGTAATAAAGGCATAAAAGTTAACTGAGGTAAAATAATAAACAGTTTTTTTACTTAGTATGACACTAATGAGGAAAGAAAAACTTTGTTGGCTGTATATTCTGTCACAGACTTGTATTACGGGTAGGAGTGTACGAGATGAGTGGTAAGAGTTGATAACTAGTGAGTATACGTGGAGCACCATCATCATACGAAACGCTTTATTGTCAAGTCGGCCGAGTGCATCGTCAGCGGAAAAAGCAGAAGCAGCATAGTGGTTGTAGTTGCGTTTTAAGAGAAAGTAGTTGTAGCCAAACCGTCACTGGTACTTATAATCCTGGCTACAATAATAACATTGCACTTTAGACTACCATGAATTTTTCTCTTATTCATCCGCTTCATCTTTATCACCATGTCGTGCTTTTACTTCTATTAGGCTTAACGCGGTGTCTAATCAACTTCAACTCGACGACAACACAAATCTCTCTGCAGAGATTTCCATGTCTCAGTCTTATTTTCTCATAATTTTTGTTCCCTCAAACTTCTTGTCATTATTGTTATATTGCTCTTGTGCATAATTTTCTTTCGAGAACACAGACAAGACGTATAATTACAAATCCTGATATTTCATCATAAAACGATAATTCATGTTTTTAATAATTTATAAATGAAAAATTGAAACAGTATTATACTATTATGTTCCTATGGATTAGTAAGTGATCGGCTGCTAAAATTTTTATTAATTGATACTTATTAAACTATAGACAAGTGATTGAATTTTATAAAACAATGAATTGTAGTAAATAATATAGAAAATTAATTTATAATATATCTTGCAATTTATTACAAATTGACCTATTCTATAAAAAGTTATTAAAAATAAAAAAATTAAAATATTATTTGACCAAATGCATAAAACGTTATGACATATGTCATATAACAAATAATAAGTATAGATTTTCAATAAACTAGGATAAATTTAAATTGTACACAAATAATAGGAGACCTAAGGCAAATATTTTCATCTGACTTACTATAGTTGAAAGCATCCGGTGAATACAAAACCAAGGCAATATATTTAGTTGTGTCAGAAGTGTAATTAATTAAATCCGAAAGGCCGGGAGTCAAAAATAAGCATAGATTAGCATAGTAATGACGAGGTTTTAACCCAATAGCACCGTTCATCCCAAAGGGGCTACCACTGACAATGATCTCGGTTCTAAAGGCAAAAGGACATAACACCCTCTCTTTACTTTAACATTATGACGTGTCTGTGGTTAAATCTTCCGTCCAAAAGATAAGTGATTATGAAAGGAAAACGCGCGCATATTAATATAGTGCAGTATATGCCTGGTATCATTGGTTTTTAGATATTATTATATTATCATATATCCCATAGACCTGAATATAGATGTTTGAGTAAGAGAATGATTTTACGTTTATGGAATATAAAGGTTTGATAGTTGGCCTATATTCGTATTCCTATTTCAAGGAAGAATAATGTAAGCCGCATAGATATTTATATAGTTAAATTGGGCAATTTACTTTAAATATAAAATAGGATATATGTATAAATAGGCACCTTGTAATTTTTACATAAAATGTTGTAAATTTTATGTAAACTAAATAAGTATTATATATTTTGATATACGATTCGTATACGTGCATGAATGTTTAATAATAACATGTTATTTTTGAAATGTATATTATAACGCAGAATTATTTACAAAATAAAAATAAGTTGCATACATTTATATTGATAATAACATAAAAAAAAAATACAAAACGTAGCTGTATATATAAGTATATATATATATATAAAAAAAAAAAAAAAAAAAAAAAAAAAAGGTGTTTAGGAAGTTTTATTAAGAACGTAAGCTTTTACGTTAAAAATTGCATTTTAGAATAAATTGCTTCAGAACGACGCGGTTTAAGAACATGCAGTACCACCAGAAACAGCTGGACCGTAATGCGTGTCATGAAATGCGTTTTTCCAGGGAGTAAAATACGTAGATAGGGTAAAAAAAAAAAAAAACTTAAGTGTGTAAAAAGCCGTAAAAATCCGTAGCATTAAACTGGAGAGGTGAGGTAAAGAGAAATGAGTGAATCGGAATCAGTAACAGTCTAGTAATGTATTCCGTCGGTGTCTGAAGAGTTTTACAGAGAAATGTGACGGACAGGAACGTAATTAATGATGCTCAAAATATGGTAGGAGTAGTAGTAGTAATAATCGTTACTAATAGGATGGTGAAGTGGTATAATGGTAGTGACCGGTGGGAGGAGGAAGGGATTTCGGGATGCTTGTCAGTTGCAGAGGAGGTACAAAGCATAAAATTGGGTCCGGTACATATATGTCGCCTGTGTGCGATATATGATGGTAACTTTTTAAATTCTGATAACTTTTCATGGTATTAACATTTAATTGGATATCAATAATATTTTAATACAATTACTATTTTTTAATTTACTAATATATTTATATTATTTTAATTATATTTTTAGATATTTTGACATTTTAAATCTAAGTACATAATATAGGTATACTTTTGTGTTATTTTAATTACCACTTGAATAATAAAAATTTGCTATCTTCGTTTTTATACAATATTATCAGTGTATAAATTTAATATTATGGTTACTAAACGCCCAAATTATATTATAAATATTTTTATATTTATTTATTTAGGGAATAAAATACATTTTATTTAGATAATATTATTTTAAGATGTTTTTGAAATACAAATAAAAATAAATTAATAAGTTTTTTTTTTTTTTACAAAACCGAAATATAAATGGATTTAAATAAAACAAAACAAAAAGTTTTAAATAATATAATAATTTTCATTAATATATTAATTGTTAAAATAATATCAGTTGACATCAAACAAATTCTTATTTAAATTATAATTCAATATGTAATTCACCACTGAACTACTCGTATTATTTATTTAAAAACATTATTAGTTATATAATAATAATGTATTATTAATATATAATAAATATAAGTTTATTTATTTCAGATCTATCGATCTGTAGTGTTTACCTTATCAGTTATCACACATTTCTAATACTTTTATTTTTAAAAAATAACACTTTGGCACACTGACCCATAAAACTTTAATGAAGGAAAATCTAATAATATTAAAATTTACAGAAAAACAAGTGCAAACTTTTATAATAAAGCATTAGGAACATCATTTTTTAAAAATTATTTCATTGTTAATTTTATTACCAAATTTTTAGTTCAAGTCTGTAAAAAAAAAAAAAAAAATAATTATAAAAATTTGATTTATTATTTAGTTTATGTTTAACATATGTATAACCAAAAAAAAAAAAAAAAATAAAAAATAAAATAATTAATTATATAATATCATGTCGTGTATTATATTAGGCATTAAAAATAATGTAAATTTATATTTTTATACATAATTATTTATAATAATAAATAATTGAATTACATTGTATTTATATGAAAAAACAACTAGTACCGAATTAAATAGTATTAAAAATAAGTAAAATATTTAAAACTGTTGAAAAATAATAATTCAATATTGTAATATTTATATTAATATATTCTGGAAGGAATTTTATGCCTCGTATATATAGAAAAATGTCTGAAAATTTATTTACACTTTCTGTTGGTCAGTTATATAGGTGTATTTATCATATAGGTGTCCAAGTTACCAAGTTTGGAATGTTTAATACTGAATTCCATTTTATTGTTATTATTATTATATTAAATGTTTATTTTAAATTTACTCGCGGTTCTGACGATTAACAATAAGGCAAGGGTTTAGTATAATATAACACACGTTTATTTAATTACCGATATAACTTTATGGAACACAAACAATACTCGCCTCCTTCACGTCCTCTCTAAAAAAGTTAATAGCAAATATTGATAGCTCTTTCCTAAATTTCCTTGGTGATTGTAATCTGCAAGGGTTGCTCTTAATATAATATTATATAGGTACATTTATGGCAGATATTAATAGCGTCAACGCAAGTGCTTACAGCATCCAAGTGCCCATGTGGTTTTCTTATGTAGCAGCTAAAACTTTGTAAACACTAAGTTTCGATACTCTGATACCACACATTTTGGTTGCTTCGAACTTCACACCATTTTCTACTTTGGCTCGGCGCTTTGGCATTGGCACCATCAATAAGTTTACCAATATTATTTATGTTTTTGTTAGTAAAAATAAAATATAGCACAATAAAAGAATTCATTATCGTTGAAGTTTTTACAACAGATATATATAGTTCTTAAAATATCATATTTTGTTTCATTATATTTTATTCATATGGGACGATTTTGTCTTTTGACCTATAGAACATTAAACAGTCAAGTATGAGTGGAGGTAGTAAAATACTATTATCACCAAGTACAATAAAATCGGATCAATGGCACGGAAACTGAATGATAACGTTTTTGAGGACAGTAGAACTGGCGTCAGAAACTTCGGAGACCGGATTTCCTTTGTTTTCCAGTAGAAAAATAATGTTAAAAAGAGAATAAGGGGAAGCAAAAATGTAATCATTGTTTAGTAAAAAATAAGGGACAAAAAATGTGTTCACAACACGGAAGAGATAATATTTAGTTTCATATAATTTTTGCAGAGGTTTTCCTGGAGTCCTCAGAGAATCCATAAAATGTTCAATTATATATACG
This sequence comes from Tetraneura akinire, assembly GCA_021307375.1. NCBI lineage: Eukaryota > Metazoa > Arthropoda > Insecta > Hemiptera > Aphididae > Tetraneura > Tetraneura akinire. The sequence goes on along the minus strand of JAIUCT010000013.1, from coordinate 3,023,507 downwards.
TAATTAACTATTTACTTTAAATACATTTAAACTTTAGTTTCATAAAATATTTGTTTGCGGTTGGAAACGCAATTTATAGTTTAAAGATAATGGATTTTACCTAACTTGGATAAAATAAGAAAATGTTAATTGAGTTAGAATTCAAAAATACATATAAATATTATATATATCTATATATTATACATTATTATTACGTGTTAAATGTGCATTAATATTTAAATATTTTTATTTCTTACATACTAATTTGAACTGGATAGTTCTATTAATAAATATATAAATAAATAACAATATTTTATATTGGTTTTTATAAATTTGAAATTTCTTCAATAATTACATATTATTAAGTATAGGTATGTAGATAAATTTTATTTCAGGTAGGTAATATACATACGAGTATTAATTAATATCTAAATACGTAGAAAAATCTATTACGTCTTTATTTACTTTAAAAACTAATAGGTAGGTACATGTAATCAATAAATTATAATTTTAGATCGTTACTATGATGATATTCATGTGTATTTTAATAAAGTTTACAAAAACTAAATTTTTATTGAACATTTCATTATATTGTTATCAAGATGTTAATACTATGCCCATTTGTTCCTTGTAATTGTTTATGTATATTATTTCTCTGTTTTATCGTTTCTACTTGTTTTTATGTTATTTTGATATCTGATATAACCACGAATACATCAAATGTAAATATATCAAATGAAAATTCGAACGGAGAAAAATCAAATTCGTTAATTGATACTTACGACCAGAAAGATGAAGCAAAAATCGAAAGTGTTGAATTTAATTTCACTAATGGGAACGAGTTCACCATTTGTTTTTTATACCTGATTATCATGTCCACATGTATGTTATTATTTTGCAATATTTTCCCCGAATATTGTTTTCGAAAAAGGATTAAAATTGAAAAATGTAAACATGTAATTGTGCAAAAAGCCTGTGGTTGTAGTATTGTATATGATACCATAAAAGAGCCATAATATTATTGTTAAATTTAATATTATTTAAATATTTATAATCAATGTATATATATATATGATTGAATAATTATAATTGTTTTTGATAAAAAAATAAAATAAAAAATAAAATAAAATAATAATAATAAAACAAGAATTATATTATGTTATTAAATGGTACATAAATATGAATTTATAATACATAACGTGAATAAATTAATAAATCGATCGAGTAAATTGGTCAATCGATTTATTTCCTATACCCTATTTATATAAATAAATAATTATTATTCAAAAGAGTATTATACGCTAATAATCTGTTTGAAGTGTCTATGTTTATCCCCTTAATTAAATATTAAGTCGCTATAAAGCAATTGGATAACGGTGCAAGTACTAAAGTATTCAAAATGAGTTTCGGACGTTATTATTCCATAAATAATTTAGCTTTTAACTTGTGACAAAATGCAAAGTTACGCTCTAAATTTTTTTATAGTTATTGTCGTTCCTAAATCGCACAGAAAGTTACGATTTACATCCTCTTAAGAAAATTAAACCAATAAATTTAAAAAGTTTAACAACTTTTCCCCGGTAACGTAAGCGTATTAGTGTGAATTATGAAAAAAAAAAAATGAATACCCTTAAATAGTAAACGAGAACCGTACTTAAATAAGAATAATTCTTTTATAATATATAAAATGGTATCAAAAGCACCTTTAGTTATTACATTTGAGAAAATATGACAAACTCACTAACACAAGTATTATATATGGTATAGGATATGATATGGTATTGAAAATAAAAAATAAGTGGTCGATTCCATTTTTTTTTAAATTGTGTAATTTATATTTTATATACCAATATATATTTTAATAGCTATGTTCATGTTTAGTACTTTTCAATAATAAATATATTCATTTTTTTCATAACTGTATAAATATTTATTGTATATTATATTATATCCAGCTATAGTATTCGTCTGCAGTATTGTGACGGATGTCCTAAAATTAAATTAATGGATGAAATTATTTTGGAATTTAATTTAATTTTCGAAATATTAAATACCATTGTTATTGTATACGGTTGAAAACTATAGCGTACGAGTATATTGAATAAAAAATTGGCCGTTGTACAAATCATGTGTCAAATGGTTTAAACGTCGTTGGGTAGGCAACTAAGCAAAACTCGTGTCCCGACGGCGGAATGGAGTCGAATTTTGAACGGTTGAATGAATGAACACATTCAAAGTTTACCAAAACAAACATTTATTATAAAGTTTTATATATTATATTTTTTTTTTTTCACTTCAGCTGAAAAGTCGGGTCAGTAGAGACTTTTGGCGCCATCGTCCACCACCATTTCTATGCCTCGTACACTTGAATTCACTCGGAAAACCTCGGAGCTTTATGCAATTTTTTCATCATATAGATTTTTCGTCTTCTTTTTCATTATTTAGAGAATTTTTTTCTTCGCAGTGTTTTACTGTTTTAGTCCTCCCAACACGAGAATTTTCGAAAGTTTTTCACTTGTTTCACTCAACCTATTTAAGTGAAAACCAAAAGTTATAAACTCGCGTGTGAAGAACAAAGATTTTTATATAGCATCACAATTTCGCAATTAAATTCCCACCCTAAATATTGCTCAACTACATTTTATTGATCGTATTCTAATAGGAAAAACAAAAAAACATGTATATTATATTGAAACATTTTTTATGTTTTGATGTGTTACATTTCGATAGTAATAGTTTTATTTTCAAAATAATTTGAATAATCAATAATTTACAAAGTTAAGGCAAAAAAAAAAATAATAATAATAATAACCATTCCCAAATATATTATATTACGTACGAATACATATTATTAGAATATGGATATTTTTTATGTATTCGTACTTATATATTTTTGTATAATATAAAACGTAACAATATTTCATTTTTTTTATTATTATTATTATTCATTTCTCGCCATATACAACCTACCTACATTCGGTGTATTCGTGATTTATTAGCGTGGGTCGTTTTGAACCTTATTTGTCTACTGCTTATTTAGGAACTCATCCATTAACCAATTATATTGCGAACGGCTCTCTAGTGAGCGATACATTATATCTTCATAAATACTGACTTTACTAACATTCAAGCTCAAATTGTTTGGCGATGAAATTACGTTTTTAGCATAATTAATAGTTTGTACGTTAATACCCGATTATTCTCATAGCAAATGTACTATATCGTATGTATAAACATCAAACTAGTAAAATATTAATTACAAGAATATATTTAAAAAAAAAAAAAAATGTATTTTCAATGTATTTGTATAAATTATATGATAAAATAATGTATATAATAATATTAAAATAAATTATATTACACGTCAAACAAAAAATACAAAACCATAGAATTGATTTGTTTATTTTTGTACGGTTCGTATAATATTATTACTACGTCAGATAACGGTTATCAAAACTCCGTATTGACCAATATTATGGAACGATACATAACACCCGTGAGAAATAAAAATATATACGTATGATTAATACTATCTAGTATACAATATTTTATGAATTGGTTTGAGAAGACTGATCCCGTTAAAATTTATAATAAAATATTTTGTTAAATTCATTTTTGTCCTAAAATTAGCCTTCGCCGCGACAGTAAAATATTTAAATATTATTTTGTGTAAAGACGAGATTTTCATGTTGTTGTATTCTAAATAAATATTGTTCTAAGATAATAAACACATAAAATATATATCGAATTCGGCTTATTTATTTTTATTTTTCATTTTTTATTATAGCCAAGTCATTTATACTAGTATACATTATTATAATATGATTAGTGAATACGTAAAATTTATATTCATTTTCTCGTACGTTTTGTTTCAGATCGAAGACGCAATGTTAATGTTCGACAAACAAACAAATCGACACAGAGGTAAATACAACGTTTATTTTACCTAATATTATTATTATTATTATTATTATTATTATTATTATTATTATTATTACTGTACTGAAAACAGAGTAAAGGGACAAAACGAGTAATGGCAAAACGTTGACCGCTTATACTTGTATGAAGGTATGTAATAAATTATTTTTTGAGAAAAGAGGGAAAAAAATGATTTTTTTTTTATCACAGACGTGGTATTTTAGTAAAAAAAAGAAAAAAAAGAAAAAAAGTGTGTCGGGATGGGATGGAAAATGTCTACCGCCAAATTTGTTGTGCGTTTGATTTATCGTCAGATTTACACAACCACGTCCGATTATTGGCCTACAGGAACAGAAACGCAGCGAGAGAAAAAATATTATATTTACCACTACAGGATAAGAATAAGTGGTAGAGTCGTATGTATAGAGAGGCGTGGAACGAGAAAAAGACGAATTTATACCTATATAATATTTCCCGTTTTGAAGGCTGGGATTGAATAATGAGAGTACGAGGGGATCTGTAAGGATACCTATTAAGGGATGTTATACGAATCGTCTCTATGGGCGGCGCGAGCACCTATAAGAATTATGACGAGACGCCCTGCCTTCATTCGACGATCGTCGCTTTATATAAAATAAGACTGGGTATGAAAAAAAAGAAAATCCCTGTGTATGACGTTAGATTTTTCACTCTCAGGGCGGGCTGTTACTCGATGATGGCCTCGTTGAAGCGCTGCACGTCATATAGTATATATTTTTATAAAAATGTCCACCACTAATTTTTAATGATCTAATAACGGTACATCTAAAATATTTACGAGTATATTATTCATACTTGTAGGTATGTATCCCTAATGCTATTTTTGTATTACAATTTATCGAGTTTTATTTTAAGTTTTTTTTTTTTAATAATTATTAATCATATTCTAATTTTATTATACTTAATTTATTTTTGCGTATGTTCTTAGGTTATTATAAATAAGAAATATTTATTTGTAGATAATATTTTATAAATGTAAATGATATTTTAACTTGCGTACTTATAACAATATTTTCTTCCATTCCAGTCTAATCTGATTTAAAGTTTTAAGTAACTTCCTGGATATAAATTTATTTGCTTAACCAAGGATAAATTGTTTAAACAAAAAAATTTTATCATCTCAAATGATCTATTTTTGACACAAATATTCCTTTTTAATATTATAATTTATATATAAATATATATGCGTATATATAGTATACACTTAAATACGAGTGTAATAAATTTGTTTTTTCATTAAGTTTTTCTTTTAAGGAATTGAATATATTTTCTTTCTTTTTGTAATTCTCTATAAATTATGTTGATTATATATTTTAGCATAGGGTTATCGGGATAAAAAACAATCGGGTGTATTAGCGATAAATTACTGATTGAAAGAAAAAATCGCTTAATGGTATTTTCAAAAAAAAAAAAAAAAAACAATATTCTCATTTAAACATAATTCTTAGGTTATATTGGTTACTGGTTAAAAACTTATTTCAATGCTTTTAGTATATTATTATATTTAAATAACACTAGTAAATAGTATATTTTTGTTGATGTATATTATATTATTAATTTATAATATGGAACAATATATATATTATATAAATTTAATCGATTTACATTTTTCAAGTTATTCGTATAAATTTAGAGTTGTATAGGTAGCGAATTCTCTACTAATATATTTGAGGAAATAATTTAGAAATATAATGTGTCGCACACATTGGTAAAAATAAATTTATTTGGTGGTATTGCACTTCACATTTTGTATTTAATTGAAATGATTACTTTTTAATAATTTCTATAGTCGATTTTCTTCGTAAATCGAAAATACGAAAAATCAGTTTCGTGTAAATGAAAATAAAGGTGTGAGAGGAAGGATTTCAAAATAAAAGAGAAATGTGAGAGAGAAAAAAGAAAAAAGAAATACTTAAGGAACTCCCAAGATTACGATAGATTTAAGGTTTAATTTCAGTCCTGTTTTTGGGATTAAACCATCTCGGTGCTTCACTCCAGAAAATTAGCTCATCTTCTTCTTAATCTTTTATCGAAGTATTAGTTCGTACTTACTCGAATGAAATTTTTTTTAATTATTCTGGCACGGAACGACGTTTTTATGTCTAATAACACGATCGTGACATGTTTTAGTTACGGTTTTTTTATCGTATAATTTTGGTTATTATTATTATTATTATTAAAAAACTGAGTTTTAAATGAGTATAACAAAGTTTTAATAGTTTAGTCTTGTTCCTTTTAGAATAGCAAATCATTTTTTTTTTTCAAAATTAAATACATTTTAAAATACGGCAGGATTAAAAGTTTTTTCTTTTTTTTTTATATAAAATAATAGTTTTAACAAATAACATACAACGCATGAATTAATATACAATATAAATGAATTAATTTTTTTTTTTATTTCGTGTTATTAAAGATGGTTTAGAGACAATTCAAAACGTTGGCAAGGGTGATATAGTTCCCAATCTAGTCATTACTCTTCTGCTGTCAACGGGGGTCTGCGTTGTAACCACTACTACCTCTATCGTCACCTCATTTCTCCTTTGGTTTTTCCAAGTCATAAACTATACGGGTGAGACCCACCCTTTGCTAAAGCATTGGTTACTTTTGCTGAAATCCATAGGAATCGATAGACGTTTATATCCTGAAAACGGCAATGGCGACAATGCAATATTCAGAATTCCTTTTTATTGGAAACAATTTTCTCTTTTATTATTATACCGTACCGTACTGCAATCTGCAATTCGTGCTGACTCAAAAAAGTATAGTTGTTGGAAAAAGGACGATAATGGTGGTTATTTCAATTTTGGTTTTTTTTTTTAGACGTAATCCTCAACACTTTTGTATACATTCAACGAGTTTGTATAATTGTATATTATGTATCATTCATATAGCGTGTACAACGTGGTTACTTTTTTTTTCATCGTAGTCATTTTATGTTTTCCATTTTATAAATATTTAATGACCACGGGAACTAGAAAATATACTTACGTATGAAATTCAATTATAATATAAACTATATACTGTTCTAAATAACATTGTATAATAGCTTTAGATAAATAATTATTTATGAATTTTGTATAGGTAACAAATTAAATAATTGCAAAATATTATATATATAATTTATTAATTTATTTGTATTTTTAATATTATAAAAAAAACTTTAATATCATTCGAAATAATTATTATAATATGTAAAATTAGTTTTGTACGAAAAAATCAAGTTAGAAATAATTGTTTCGTTATAGAAACAATTGTATTTACTCATAGTAAACATCTCTCGACAACAATACGATTTACACGAACATATACGTGAACGTATTCGTATAGGCGTAAGAGAGTTTATAAAAGTAGATTAAAATGAAGTGGCTCAATCACCATAAATTTGTTCAACAAGACCAAGCTCGTTTAGTCCATTTATATTTTTTATTACACTACAAGCACACACATTAAAACTTTTATCTACCCGTGACTCATTTATTTATTTGAAATTTACGTTAGATATTTTTTTTTTTCGAAATCCTGCATAATATTCTTCACTGTTTACCTAAATAACATAATATAAGTAATTTAACGTATATCAAGTAGGTAGTTTTAAAGTAGGGGGAGATGCATTATAAGAAGAAATTGAATACGGATTATTTGGTGATGATGAGGAGAGAAAAAAAAAGATAAATGCACATTTGAGCAGACGAAAGGACATCGATTGAAAACGATTGTCTTATACACAAAGCTTCGTTTCAACTGCAAAAAGGAAGCCCTCGACGATAATTCGACAGGCTACGTCTGGGCCAGGCAGGCATACAAAATTCGAAAGATTTTCGTATTCCGCACCCATTAATCAATCTTTAGAGCTTTCATTTATACCCGACGGATATTTCGACGGGCAACCAGTGTTGTGTTTTTGTGATTAATATCTTCATTGGTTCCCCATCATCATTCCCGGTCGCGTGCCTAGATTATTATTTATTTATAAAGTATTTATTTTTATGTACGAGTATAATCGAGTAAAATTTAAAAAATAATAAAAAAAATTTTAACAAAATAGTATTTTATTTTACAAAGAAATAATTGGTTTTATGATGAATTATTCATAACGGAATATCTAAAATAATTTAATTACATATAATTGCATTAATGTTTATTTGATTTTCTGATAGTTTATTTCATAGTTATGTTAATTTTATCGTGAATTTATTAATTTTAAAAATAATACGAATATTTTATTTTAAAATATAATATTCCTTTTAACATATATCATTAATATATTGTTGGTACCTACCTACTATAATTTATTGAAATTAATTTTTCTTCCATGGAAATATTTGGCGATTAATTTTAATTATAAGTCCACAATAAAAGTTCTAGTATTAAATTATTAAATTAGAGGAGTATATTTGTTCTCGGTAAATATAGTATCATGAACTTTTTGTGTATTTATTTTATTATTATTTATTTTTATTTATGTTTATATAACATTATAGTTACATAAAATAAATATATTAAACTATAATAAACATAATTTGCCACTTCAAATGTAAATAATAAATAATCACTGAGACTTTAAGGTGAGGTTTCAATTTGCTTAATATACCTTATGAATTGTTGAACATTTTTATTTTTCCGTCTGAGAATAATATAATATAATATTAATATAAAAATGGATAGACTCGTAGTAAATTTAATCTTTTTATTTTATGCAAAAAGAAATTGATCGTTCGAATTTTTTTTTATATATCTTTTTAAATTGTGTTTACTTGATATTTTTGTTTCCGTAACAGATTGACGTGTCGTGAAATAAAATCAACGGCCACTCTCCCCATCTCGAAACACGTTTTTATTAAATCGTACGCTAGCTTTTTTAGTATCTCTTGCGAGATAAATACATTTCAAGTTATTCAATTTCTGGCATTTAAAATATAACGTTAATCGAAAAACTATATTGGTTTTACATTAGTATTCTGAACGCAAGTAATTTATTTTATTTTATTTTTTTTTTTCTGTAAGCTATAAATATCTCATTATCTGATTTTATTATTAGTTTTAGATAAATAAAGAATTGCGTTTGGGATATAAATTAAAAAATTTAATAACATTAAAAAATTATTCGTATAGAATATATAAACGAATGTAGAATGTTAATAATAAATGAAAAATGTGTCGTTTTAATATATTTAGTATTGTGTGTAATGATTGGTAATTGAAAGCAAGAATTGAATATCAATGGATATTGTTGTAAAACGAAAACGATTATTTTACACGACGGCGGTATAGTTATTTAATTATAGTTTCGAACGTAATATAATTTTAATATTTAACACACAAAAGACACATACCACGCACGTTGTAATATTTATAATATACGAGTACAATGCGTATATAAATTATATTTATGTGAAGTTCAAAAGTTGTATCTGTTATATCTTTTACGATAACCTAACGTGTTATTAGGTATATACCAACAATATAATAGCACTAGAGTTGCAAGTATACGTACCTATATAATAATATATTGGTTTAATCTTTGGCAATTTATTTGTTTCGTGAAAACGTTATTATTGCCATTTCGCATATTATACACGAGATATGGAGTAACACCGCCTATTTTATATAGTTTACAAAAACCAGAACAATAACGCGGTTTTATGACAGGCGTGATATTATTACTACGTGGTTTTTGGCGACGTGGTATTAATTGCTTTTCTCGATATATCTATCACACACACACACACACACGTGCGTATAATAACTCGTATATAATTTTATATAACACACACACACGCATACCATCCGTTCGGTCCGTGTCGGCTGCGGTAATAAGTTCTTAGGATATATCTTATGTGTCTCGAGGTCGTTAATGAAATTTAATGAAACGTAATGTAGGTGCGGAGCAATTAGAAGGGGAGAAAAGAATTCGGTATAATACCAGTCGGGCACATAAATATCGTAGGCCGCCTGCGCACGTCACACACAAGGTGCACCCGCTGCTACTTATTAATGTTTCTTGTACTTTGGTTCACCGCCGTCTTCTTCGTCCTTACGCTCCACGGCGAATCCTCCACCGCATGTCCTTTCCGCCGGGGCACAGGACCTGCACATGGAAGGTGGGGCACCGCAGCTATACTAACAACCACGCCAATAAGCACGGGTGACGGTAGAAAACGAAAAGGAGAAAGTCAAACAGCGAAATAGTTCTGGGGTTAATATTCGTGTCGAAATTATATACATAGGAATTCACAATTCCTTTGCCCTTCCCAGGACAACGTCTAATGCACGACCGAAAGCACCACGCAGTGAGTTTCTCGCCGCTGCAGACCGCGCGGCCGTATTGTGATCCGTCATCTGTTGCGATGATTGGAACCCCCGTGGTAATATAACTACTATTATACACACGCGCGAATAACAATATCATAATATATTATTCACGTTGTAAAATTACACATTCGAATGACGTAATACGAGTCGATAATGAATGATAATTACCGAGGAATCATCGTCGTTATAGCTTTAAAACTAAAACGGCCGTTTCGTTTCGAAAATCATAACCATAAAACAATCGGTGTAATTTTTAATAGGATTTTGTTGTCGTTTCTTGCAGATCATCGTTTCTCTCCCCGCGGGTTCGTCGGCACTCTTAACCTCGCGGTCTTTCTCGTTATTAAGTGCGCGTGCTCGCATATTTTATTGTGATCGCACGGACAATGCGGAGGTCGGAATTCTCGCGAATGTGTGGCGACGGTGTGCGGTTGCAGCAGTATACTTTATGCTACGGCGACGTTTGTGTAGGGGGCAAACATTGCTCTTGGGAAAGTTAAGCGATTATCAAAACTTTCGGTTTGATTCCCCCGAGCACAATAATGAACGCGCGTTTCGGCCACCGTTGTGCAAAACAGAATGGTGGATGTATATATATTATTATATATCATTCGTTTTCACCCGAAATTTCTAACAATACCGAAGAAAAGTGGTAAACACTCGAAAAAAGGGGACTCGAGTTAAAAGCTCCGGGCTAATTCAATGATGAAATCTACTGCTAACAACAATGACTATAACCATAATACTGGTGTACTCGGAATCGAGTACGTTTTCCACGGTATAGTCTAATCAAAATTCAATACCGAGAACGGATACATTATATTTCTATGACGAGCACAATAACTACTGTTGCAGCTATCAGCGCTATCCACCAGAGTTTTTATAGAAAATTAATAGACTTTTGACGTTGTATTATAATATATTATTCGTTCGGCGAAACGACATTCGACTTTAATACTCGACAAAGTAAAATCATTTCCGATCGACTGCGTCATGTCGCGTTGAACTATATTGCATATTATATAGAAATTTAATCATTTTCTGAAATCGATATATATATATTATTATTCTTTAATATTATTATTATAATCCGATCGCGTTCCGATTACGAGAATACATCGTGTAAATATATCGTTTAACCTATCTAAATGAATAATTTTTTTTTTTTTTTATATTACTGAGTTATATTGTTAAAAATATATTCAAAACGTAATATTACGCCGTAGCTTACGGGTATAAATTTATATTACGGATAGCGTGAACCGTTATCATATTGATAATATTATATCGTACAATGTATAACCTCACCTGATAATATGAACCTGGAGGAATACTCTGGAACTCGGCCAGTGAAATGTAACACGTTAAAATGTGTTGTAGCGTTCCAGACGGAAATAATGAAAGAGAGAGAAAGAAAATCACCGCGAAAGAATTGTTTTAATTAGGTTTACACCGGGAGCAAATAAATAGCAGCTATCTACTGTGCGCACCTACCCACGAAAACCCAGCTGCGATAATTTCATTTTCGGCTCTTTAATTTATATACTTTTTGGCCATTATTACTTAATTTCTTTTTCTTTTTTCTTTTTCTTTTTTTTTTATATCCTTAGGTTCCCCAAAATAAAGTTTACCATTCCGACAGTCATTCATAGAGTTTTATTTTTATATATATTTTTTTGGTTTTTTTTTTTTTTTGTTTTGTTTTGTTTAAATTCATTCTACTTATTTATTCCGGACGAGATTCGGCGCGGAGTTTGTTTTTTATTTCTTTTCACCCCAAGCCTAAATTCAGCGGCCCGGATGAATTTAATTAATGTGTACGTATTCTCACATTATTTGAACAACGAACAAGCTACTTCACGTAGGTATCTATATAATATGTTGTATGTTTCATATTATTATTATTATTTTATTATTATTATTATTAGAATATTTATTTTTCTAAAAGGAGGAAAAGGGGTCGAATTAAGAGTTAGTCGCAAATTTTTTAGATCTAACTATATAACGCGCGTTTTATTATTCAGATGATAAATAATATATACATATAATATGATACAAGAATATTATTATTATTATTATTATTATTATTATTGTCGCCTTTTTTAGCCGTCTGTTTTTTAGAGATAACCGTCCAGTCGAGTGTGTGTGTGTGTGTGTGAGTGCGTTAATAACAATTAAACAATGAAATCCCATCATCGGTGACTCACGACTATATTCGCGCGCGTGCGTCGTTTAAAGTTGTCAGGCTCGACGACGCGGACACAAAACTACCGCGTATTATTATCATTATTATTATTATTATTATTTTTATTTCGTTTCGGAACACGCGTTATCCATTATCACGCGGACGCTGCTTGTTTTCCTGGGAAACGACGAAAAATTCACAACCACGGTATACTGCAGGTATAGTTCATTTGGGTTGTTGACACAAAACGAGGCCGTTATTATTCCCCCCTCGTCACCGGGTTGTTTCCGAATCGGTTAATGTATTATATACGTAGGTTTTTTTTTTTTTATACTTGCCTTTGCGATAAACGAATGTTTTTTTCCCCTTCGCCAGACACGTGTTATCGTATTGCTCAATAACGCGCGTGCAGGTCGCAAAACGAGAGACGTGTACGCACAATGTCATCGTGCTCGGAGAGAGGAAGTATACAAATATTACGGCGAGATATCGTGTGTATTATTATTGTTATTATTATTATTATTATTATTTTTATCGTCCGTCTCTCGATATCAGAACTTTTGTCTTGGGGTACGGGCGATCAGCGGACCCAAAGAAATACTCGGGGCAGGTTCGTGCACAATGAAACGAACGCGGGGATGGCGAACAAAATAGCAATAATAATACGTAATATTACAAAAGAAACGGACCAAAAACCATTATTCAGGATCGTCCGCCGTGTATTATACTCGTGTTTTCGTACTTGTTATTTTATTATTATAATACGTATATATCTTTTTTATATATCTATTTATATAATATTACGTAATATACGCTCGCGTATGCGTTTTTAACGCGACGGTTTAACAGCTGCTCGCCCTCTGTCCGTGCAGTCCGAACACGACGCGGTTCGTTATTGCACTTCGCCCGCGACCCTTCCGTATATGATATAACGCGGCGCCGAACAACGCGCACCCGAAAGCTACGTCCCTCGTATAACTGGCGCACCGCTTTTCTGGTCAAATAGATTTAAGGCCGTTAGGGAAAACACCATATACCATCACCGCGGTAGTGGTATATAATATGCTACGCGTATAAAACAAAACTATATATATATATGTATATTATTCGTGCGTGTGCGTTTGTTTGGGTTCTAACGCGCCCTCTCGCTCCCGGACGTGCACATATATTATACATATATATACAATAAAATATATACGCGTATATCGGGTCGGGGACCGTAAATAAATCACGACCTCGTTACATCGCGCACACGCACACGCCATCCGGACTGTTATGCCGCCCGCTCTTATATTATATATATATATATATATATATATTATAATATACAACAATATAATGTTATTATTATTGTAATACGGTCGAGTTTGAACAACGGGTGCGGGAAAAACGCGAACGGTGTCTTTTTGCGGTCTTCCCGTACGCGAGTTTTGTATAATACGACTATATATAATATATTATACGATTAAAATAATAATATTATTATTTCATTCAACGCGCGAACGATTCACGCGAAAATCGCACGTTATTACGTCCGATAAAATAATTCAAATATTATTATTATTATTATTATCCCTCGATACAGTCGTCGTAGACACGATGTCGCCGGGCCCGCCCCTTTAAATTTATATTATACACATTACGTGAATTATTTATGTATCGAGCGAATTCTTCCACTGTACAACAACATCAGCCGAACGATAGGTACACGGAAAAACCATTTGGCCAACGTGAGAAATTGACAGATGTTTATTATACGCGTAATCCGTTTTCCGCGTCTATTGTTCCGCACGCGCTCCAGTCCGCATTCCGGATGTGTTCGATTTACATCCGTCAATTCGGTCGGGCGACTGACGATTTGACATTGTCGTCGCCGTTGTTTTACTTTTATATATATTATATTATTATATTTTCATTCCTTTTTTCTCCGATCGATCCGACGTCCCGAACCGATAACGTACTGCGTATTATATCGTACAACCGATTTCGTATCGCAATCGTGGCTAAATAACTACCTATATAAGTATAACATCAATTCTGTGACGTCACTCGAAAGGTAAGAAATAGATATATCGAATTCATCCATGTTTTTTCCATGAGGTCACTTTTAGATATTATTGCCGTCGTTAATTTAATATTTTATATAGTATGTCATCCGAAGGGAAGGAGAGAATTTTCGAAAAAAAAAAAATGAATTTGTTTAAGAGTTTTATACGTTATTATATATATTATTGACCTATTGTGTTTATAATATTGTGCAACGGTTTAGAATTAATGAAAAGAGAATGGAAATGAAAATAATTGAATGGATTTGAAGAATAATAATTGCAATACGTAATTTGCAATAGATAATAAAAAGAAATATATCGACTGTTATTATTATATTAATATAAACGTACGTTAAGTATATGCGCATGGAATAAATTTGCGATTATACCGCGGTATAGTACGAAGACGACGACGGGGGTGTGTTCAAATTGTATATATATATACCGTGTGGTGGTGGAGATGAGACGAGCGGTTAGGTTTTCCGGTGCGAGCGGAGACAAAGATCACAGAGACATCGGGCCAAAACGATTTACGTTCTTCTCGGTTGCGCGGGAGGGACGGCGGGGACAGTTGCCGGCGGATTACATTTGGCAACGGGACAAGACGCGCGAAGGGCTCGGCTCGTCGTGATATCGAAATCCGTGGAAAATTGCCAACTCCGTAATATGAACGACGAAATTACCGGAAAATCCTATTTTCGCGTTCATATATACCACGAGGTATATATAGGTTTGCAAAGGTTTTCTTTTTCCCATTTCTCCGTTTTATATTTAATAAGTATACCTATGTTAAAAAAAAAAAACATTTTTTAATATTATGATATTACGTTTTCATATGCTCGATTTCACAATGACGACATAACATAATATTATTTGCGTATAAACGATGACTTGGAAAAAAAAAATTTAAATATTGGAAAATTAGATGGTATGTGAGGTTAATTCAAATTTTTGATAAAGTACGCGATTGGACAGAGAAAAGTCCTACGGTCGTACTTACACGCGTATATTATTATGTCGTTGAATCGTCCTATTTTATACTTTTATTTTATATAATAATATGATACATAATATTATAATTACTATCGAAGTGACTCATCTATAAGATAACTGGTCGCGGTTTATTAAATTTATGTTGTTGTTGTTGTTCTCGACGGAGTAGGTGTCTACGACAGTGGGATATATCTCTAATAGTCGAGATAAACGTCGGGACAAACACAATTATGATAACGACACTTAAAAGGACGGTCATTATTGTGATAAGAGTAACACGTGTATACGACCGTCCAAACGACCGACCGTTCGGTTTAATGGGAAATTAGTTGTTCGGTAACTATACTCGCATAATTCACTTTACAGTAATATCATACCGTAACACAATATTATTAATATATATGATATAATAATAATTCGATACACGTATCCCCGACCGTGTTAGATTGAAAGTTTTCAATTCGATTATACATTTATTTATTTTTTAAAATTTTATATTCACCTGTGAAATAACGCGCAATACGCACACATTTATGTAAACATTATGTTTAGACGTTTGAACGAGGTTATTCTTTGAAAATATTACTACTTTACGCACACCGTATATATAAAGTATAATTATATTAGACGAATATATTATATACTAGCTTTATACGTTCACTACGCGCGGTGTATAACTACTACACTCATAATATTGAATTATTTAAAAGTCCGTTGTTTAAATTTTCTGTGCCGTTTCGACGGGGGTGTGAATAATTTAAAAAGCAATCGTATGTATAATTCCGTGTACGGTAATGAGGTTTTGGTAAAAAAAAAACCCCCTAAAAACATTACAACGACTGAATTGTATAAAAAGTCGTAGGTGTTTCTATTATAATACGCTTATGAGGGATAAACCATATTATGACGTGTGCGGTCGTAGTGTAATTGCGTATGATATTATAAATAAACGAGTAATTTGGGGGTTGAAATCAATGGAAAAGAATAAAAGTGCAAATATAAAATCTTGGAAATTAATTTTAATTTTATTCGTTTCACGACGTATTATAAATTATAATTCTATTACGACGCTATAATGATTTATGTTATTGGCATTAATTCGTGCCGTCGAATACGCGTTAGAAACGAAATCCGACGTTTCGTAAATAAATAAAAAATATAATAATAATCTGGTATAAAGATAGGTTAGACTGTGTTGCGGTAAGGGGATGAGAAAAAGTAAACTGATATTGTTAGACTGTATATAGAGGTTTAAAGGGTGTATAAGTAATGTGTGTGTTGAAAACGTCAATAAGCTTGGGAGCGGTCCCGTTCCTTTGCCAAAGAAAGGGCTGAATGGGGGTGAGGGTAAGTGTGTATGTGTCTGTTAGGGAAAGAGAGAGAGTGAGAGAGAGAGAGGGAGAGAGAGACTAATATTTCGTGTGCATGCCTAAACTCAATTTCGCCCAAGTCGTAATATGGGCGTTTCCCCACTGCCGAAACCATTACTTATTTTAATCCCGGTTGAAAAATTGATAATCGTTTCTCACCCGCGCTCGGTATAATATGGATTTCGCAGACCTGCCGGATGCCCGTCAGATATTATTTTCGCCGACTGTATTTTTATTATCATTATTTATTTAATACTTGTATCACAACGAAAAGTCGTAAAACAAAAAAAAAAAAAAATTAAATATTGACATCACAAAATATGGAATTATGTGTATAAATATAGTTTATTTATCGACTCGTCTCGGCCGCACCTCCTTATAATATGTATATAAATCGTATTATATTGTATTGTATTGTATTGTATTATAATACAATACGTAATTTTCGAATAGTGATTTTTCAAAAACGAATACCGTTCCTAAATAAGACCGTGAGTTTTTGCACGCGTGTGTAACAACGAAGAATTATTGTCTGACGTTCGTTTGATTCACCGTACACTACGTATTTAAATATAATTATATTTATTTATTTTATTGATATTTAAATTAACTCGTCGTTTACGTATTGAAAATCACGCAGTACGAAAAGTGATTAACTCGCACCGATTTCTTACATATTATATTTCTCGTATTATGGTTTTTAATGTTTTATTAATTTTTATCTTTCGTCCACATCGGAAAACCGTTTAGTCGTCATGGACGTTAAACGCGTATAAAAAACAAACACTTAGCAGAGGGAGCGAAATTCACCCTTCTTCTTCTTACCAATATATAAATATAATACGTCTATCTTTATATTATATTTCCGGATAAAGATAAAAATATATAGCGAGCGAGAGAAGTTCAAATGACGACAGCTGCGAGTATCATTTCATTCCAAAAAATAAATTGAATTATGTCAATTTAACGTCATTTGCAGACAATACAGGCTTATTGCAATATCTTTATAACATTCCGTGATATTATAATTGTAGTCGGAAGTCTACCGTAAAACGTAATCTTATGAGATAAAAACAAAAACAAAAATGAAGTATTTGTTTTCTTTATCCTCGATGCGATATTCGTTCAATCGTATTAAATTGTTTTTTAATATTATTTTTTTCCACTAGCGGATAATACTCATAAATAATACTTTACTCTTAAATTTATTTAATTTCAATAAGCAATTATTATAATAATATACAGTAGATTTTTTTTAAAAAACGTACTCGTAATTTTTGTAATATTTAAATTATCTTTATTTTATCATTAGGAGGCAGTAGGCACATAATTAAAATCGACTTAACTTAACTTAATGTTTAATGTAAATAATTAGATTTAAATTGAATTTTAGAATAATAACGAATAAATGAGTATACGTTTTGTGTTGCTTATTTTATTATTAAGTAAGTAATATTAATAATAATATTGTCAATTTTAAACTTAATTATTCGGTTTCATCAAAAAAGATAACTTCAAATTTATTGATAAATAATATATTACTTATATAATTATTTACATAATAAATAAAAAAATATTTTTCAAGATATTATATAATACTTGTTCAATAAATTATATAATATATTTAAGATAAAAATACTCGTACATTAATCTCATTATTTATAAACATTTACTTGTTCAGTTTTTCGATTTAAGATTTATTTCCAAACAAATACCCATTGTAATCTGGAATGAAAAAAATAGGATAGGTATTTTATCTTGATTAAATATAAAAGTAGAAGGTGATTTTTTTTTCATGCGCTCGCGCCAGTAATTGAATTAATCTAAAATCTGTGGGTAACTAATATCAATTATTATATTGGTAGTAGCTTCAAATATATTATGATAGTTGAACGTATAAAAAAAAAATTTTTTTTTTTTAGTAATATTATAATCTAAATGTAAAGTTATAAAGATAAATAACTAAAGGAGATTATAATAATATAATTATAAAATTATTTTTTGCATAATATATATATATTTTTTATAATTTATTTATAAACATTATATTTATTATTTACTATTATTTATCACTTTCAAACTATCAATTTGCATAATATCTATACATATTTTCCCATCAAAATGTAATTGGCTTAGACTGTGCGCAAATGGTACTTTATAAACAACTGGAACTTTGTTAAATAATATTTTCATCAAAACAAAACTTTAAACAATGAATGAAACAAAAAAAAAAAATCGATGCATAATTTAAACAATATACACGTGTTTGTTGTGACTTAATATTTAAACAAATTTAAGTTTACCTATATAGAATAAACTATACACATTATACCTGTGTTTTTAAATTAGTTTTAAAATATCAAACGTAAATGAATATGTTAATATTAACAATATAATTTATTCGTAAATTGCTTTTCGCTTTATGGAGAATAATCTAAAACTATTGTGTTATATATATACAATATACATATAAAGACACAGCATATTATTCGAATGTACGGAATAATAAGGTTTTGAAATTGACGAATTTTCGTTTTTTTTTTATTTTAATTCCTATTTATTATATATTATTTTTATATCGTCAATGTATTACCTACATTAACGTCATCCGGCAACGTCAAATATTTTACATCTCATATAATACCCGTCGTACAGCATCCTGTATACGTAAACGCGCGTGTATCCTTATTTCCGCACACCACTACTACTCAACTTTGATATCACATTGCACACAGAAACCGTTATCATTTTATTACTTGCCGCACTACGCGTTATAATAATATATTATATTGTGACAATAAATTATTATTATACATGTATTATCATAATACGTATAATATTCAGTTCTCGCGAAACATCATATCTGTGTTCCGGTGGGATATACCACCGTATTATACGTGATTACGTTTAGGTATAATAATAATAATGATAATAATAATAATAATAATAATAATAATAATAATAATAATAATAAT
>JAIUCT010000013.1:2968858-2996076 GCA_021307375.1 Tetraneura akinire | reverse complement strand
TTATTATTATTATTATTATTATTATTATTATTATTATTATTATTATTCTAATAGAGACGTAAAACTTAATTACAATTGGAACCGAACCAAGTAGAAAGAAGAAATTCGTCCTTACGTTGAACAGTCCTATACGCCCCGTGACTATAATAACAAGTTTTGTATTGGTTAATGAGGTTGTGGTGCAAAACGAGATTAGCTAAATAAGTTTAATTGCCAAAACTCACACATGCATTATTATTGTGCACGCGTGTTCGGGATTTACATTAGCATAGACACGTTTATGGTCGGTCGTACAATTTAAATTTGCATCGCCAGTGCGTTCTCTAAATCCGATCGAATGTAGAGGAATTACTATTCGTTAAAACACGCAGAGAAAAATAATGTCTTGTGCTGAATATAATAAAACATACACGATACCGCGTAAAAATATTATAAGAACAATATATGAAATTAACTATTCAAATAAATAAGATAAATAAAAAATATAAATAAAAATAAATATTATGATATTTTGATAAATTAAATAATGTGATAAATTAAAAATATGACAATATTATTAATACCATTAATACGAGTATAATCAATTATTATTGATAGCACATATCCTGATGAATAATAAAATAATGAAACGAACATATTATTATTATAATCAATATTCCATTTATACATAATAATAATATCAACCTGAATCGTGATGGCATACATTGGAAATGCCACGCGAGCGTGCATGCCGATGATTTGTCTATGCGATGCGCCGTCATACCTAACAAAATAATAATATTAATTTCTTAATTAAATAAAATAATAAATTTCAGTTGTTTACTCGATTATAATTTACCATTATTATTATTATTATTATTATTGTTATTTTTGTAATGTTATTATAAATAATAATTCGTTTGAATTAAAATATTCTGGAATCACGATGTTCGTCGTATATAACAATCGCGAGTGTTTTTAATACGTTATAATATTATACATTTTAATATAAATACACACCTTTCATATTTGAATATATTATTATTATTATTTTGTGTGCACTATGACGCTGAACGAGCGATATAAGCCACTTAGTTAATTTGCATCGAATGCGTAGGGTCGTAATATTCGTGACTTAATTTATATATGGTGTATAACGACAATTCAATTAACCACTTTATCGGCAGCACCGTGGGAATACGTTGCGAAACCGAGATTAAAATCCGTAGTATTTCGATGTTACGGGATTTTGATAAAATCCAACTACCTAACTAATAATTATAATATATATTACTATTATTTTTATTATCAATTTTTATTATTAATATAAGGACTATTCTTAGTATGAAACATTTGAACCGTTTCACGGTAACACGAACGATTTACTCGATCGGAGTAACGACGCCGTATAATAATTCGTGACTGTTCATCACTTGTCAGAAAATGTCTCCCCTTCATTATTATTATTTTTTTATATTTTTAAAAAAAACCGTTTTGCCATACATACGTTTTTCTGTTTAATTGACGCGCTGAAATGATAAATTAATAACATCCATAACATCTGTATATTATTATCGCTCATTAGTATTACTGTCATGTACGCCGTTGTATAAACATTAATACACATCATCGTATGCGTGTTTTTATTAAATATATCATTCTGTTTTTTTTTTTTCAGGTTTCGGTTTTGTGACGTTTCACTCGGAAGACGTAGTAGACAAAGTTTGTGAAATTCATTTCCACGAAATCAACAGTAAAATGGTAAGTTTTTCTTGCGTACGTCTACAAGATATTATAGTGCTATAAGTATATGGTAATAAAATAAACACGACGTTATAACCATGAGAATACGAATTGTTACGTTTATTGTGATTTACAATAATCAACAAATAAGAGCATAATAAAAAGTAATTTATTTTTTATTATCACCAAAATAAAAAAACTGTTAATATTTGTGAAAAATTTGACATTTATAAACGTGTACGTATGGCATATTTTAATATAATAATTATGATTTAATTTGGATATATAATATTATATTATTACTGTTTGATGGAAAAAATTATCTCGTGTGTTGCGTAGATTATAATACTCGTCGTGATTTATATTATAGCGTTTGATTATTAATATAAACCACGGTATATTATAATAAACCGTGATATAAACTCTATAATAGCATATTAAAATATTAAATAGAAAAACGGATTTGTTTTTTTTTTCTTTATTTTTCTTTATAATAATATTATGTTACGTTCTCTTTGAAATCGTTTCGCAGACATTATTTCACAACCACGACGTCGAGGTATTAATAAACTACCTACGTCTAATTTGCGTGTTGCAGGTTCACTGTAGTACACAGTTCGGGTTTCTTCGTATCATTACGCCAACTTTTCAAATATTGTCCTTGTAGTTACACACGAGAAAAGATGAAACAAATATAATATACCTATTGCGTGTTTGTTGGAACAAAACACGAGGCGTACTTTCGCTGTTCGAGAGCGCTGGTGTTGGTTGTGAAAAGATGTGTTTTATAATATTATAATTCGCGTCTGCAGAAGCTCATAAAACGTTACAAAAACTAACTACGCGTTACCAAAAAGTTCACTGGTACAGATTGTTATGGTGTATTCCCTTTTAATATTATCGAGGAAACATATTTTTCTACAGAAATTGTACGTACTTAAACTAACATAAATCTCGTTTGGGTATTAATTCTTTGACTCGTCTCAAAATTAAAAACCACGATATTATTATACTTCAAATTATGTTGAATAATAATAATTCATTGGTCATACGGGTTCGGTCAGCGGTTATTTAGATGTCCTGTATGCTGTATGTATCATCCGAGACATTCAATATAAATTATAATACGTTTCGAGTCCACCATACCACGAAGCTTTTGTACGAGATAACAAATTCTAAACATCCCATTGATGTATAACGGCGGCGTTGTGATTGCGACGATCGTGCTTGCGAAACTTCAAATGCATTTCGATAAGATAAGTTCTTATTGACTTTGAGCATGACAGTGGTAATACCGATAGGTTTGTCAACGGCTAGAGTTCAAAAACAAATTTATAGACATTGGACGAATCAATAATGTACTGCGTAAGAGATAAAATAATATATTATATATATGTTTGACCTGATTATCAAAAACTGTGGTTGATTTCTTACTGCATAAGCTGACAGTTAACGAAAATACGGTAGGCTTATAATCGGGATGACGGTCTATATTGAACAAAATACATTACATTAGACGTATATATATATATATATTAATGTATATAAAGAAATTATTATAGTGTACAATTTTCCGTAACGAGTTATTAATGCGTAAGCACATTAACTGAAGATCGAGAGAGCGGTTGCCGCCGGATGGATGTAATCTTTGGGAAAGGGTTATTACAGCCCTGTGCAAAAAGATAGCCGTATCATGTTTATTATTTTTATTATCATTTTTTTTTTTGTTTTTTAATTTTTTTAGCGTTTTTAAATTTTTTTTATTTATTTATTTATTTATTTTTTTTTTTGTTCTCATACTGTCGCAATCGCTTTAGAGTTCTGAGTCTCGATGGAATTGTTTTAATCTCTACAAAACGGAGGGTGTTTAAAGTGGCAGCGGCAGCGGCGGTGCACTTGGCGCACGAGCCGGGAATGAATGCACAGGTACCGTTGTCCAGGGCTAATGTGCGCTATTAATTGTTTTCCGGTAATTAATGTTATGTCTGGGCTTTAATGTTTTTCGAAGGGTTAATTTAATTTTACACCGCGACCGATATGCACGTATAGGTGCGATTGGAGGGTAGAAATAGAGGATTGGGACCTTATCGACGCGCCCCGATCGAGTGAAAATTAATTAATCTTCCCGTTTGACATATCTCACCTCCCAACCGTCCGAAATAGGCGATTTATATGTGCGCATAATATGCGAGTAAGTGCAAAAAATCCAGCGTATAAAAAAATAAATATAAAAAATAAATAAATTAATAAATAAATAAATAAATACTGGAAAAAATAACTGTAAATTACCGTTATTTATTTTTTGCTAATGACAAACTATGTTTGGGGAATAAATGTATAATTTAAACGTGTGTATTTGTTTGCTTGTTAAAATTAAACGTACCTACTGTTGACCTCGTTTCCCTCTCGTCTGGTTTATCTGGAATTTATGAAACGCTCAAGTTATTTATAATGTAACTCACATATTTAGAACATTAAAATTGTTTATTTATCTGGAACAAACAAATAACTTACTAACGCGATAAAAACGTATTAAGCAATCTTCTTTACCTTAGTCGACAAAAATAGTTTGTTTATAACGATAATATAACAATATTTACAAAAACCAAATAATAATAATAATAATATTATTATTCTATTTAGAAAATAAATATACTTTATCGAGCATATACAATTATTGTAGATGTATAGGTACATTTAAATATATTATCATTGCGTTATTTTAAAAATATAACGTCAATCATTCATATTTTTATATTAAATTCAAATATTTTATAAGACGTGAAATAGGTAAAATAAATAAAAAATGGAATAAATGTAGTTTACAATAAAAATATAAAGTTAAATTAATATACATTCTTAAAAAACATTATATTAGGTGTGATATAATATTATACCTATAATTATTATTTTAAGTGTATAATAAAATATAAACCGTTTACTGCCGTATCATTTGTCATAATAATAATAATAATATATTTCTTGGCATAAATTTTCGTTTTTACGTTCTTTTAATCCGTTGCCGACATGATGTCTGATGATACAGACAAAAAGCGATGAACAGATGTGAGATCTTTTGTACTTGTTCCTTTGTTCCTATTTTTTTTCTTTTTTTTTTTCACTTTGTGCGTGACCCGCAGAACCGGAAAATGGTCCAATCAAGTCTGGCGGCCATCGCGACCAGAAAGAGATAGACTAACGGATAGTGCGATAGAAAGGGCGAATGACGTTTCACCAAATCCCAAAACAATATAACGTCTAATGTGGCAGAAAGAAATAAAGGAATTGCGAAAGTTGTCAGTGTCCGTTTATCCGTCGCCACCTATTTATCCCCCGTAAATCGGTATTGCGGACGGATGTCATTGACGGTTGTCATTTCGAAACTTTATCTCGTGTGTATATATTATATATATATATATATATATACCATAACCATGGTAAACCGGACTGCGGTATACTCTATATATACGTAATATGATTCGCACACACGCGGTTACGTTTTATATAAAAATAAAAAAAATAAATATAATTTTTTCCGTGACGTCAATGTTTCGCCACGACGACGTACTACAGGGTGTACGGAAAATCGATATTTCTTCGTCGGATTTTGACGCGGCACGTACCTATATAATATATATGCTGTATGCTGTTAGAAAGTATAACACGTTGACACGAAACGAACCGGAACCGGAACATTTCCTCGTTAAAACGTGAACCACCTGTGTGTCATTCGGACCGAGGAAAAGAAAAAAAAAATTACTGGGGATGGAAGAAAATATTGTAAGATTAAAAACTTTCTGCTTCTAGACCTTTTTTTTTTTTTTTTTTTTTTTTGGTAGGAAAAAACTACGAATATTTCACACGCGAGACCTATGCCCTTTATCGTAACGCCGCCACCGCTGCCCGCATCAAACAAACATTAGTTCCTTACCATAATCGTTGAGCGGTGAAAGAGTGGAGTGAGGTTACCACGTCATGAATAATGGTTTCGTGTCGCTTTGGCGTATGATAGATGGCGGCCCGACCATGCTACTTGTTTCTATATATGGCTTCGGTGAATGAATATCGTTGCGGCATATTATTATTAAAAAAAAAAAAAACCAACCCGAGATATAAATATATATAAGTATTATTGTGTATTTTTTAAAACCTCTTTCGGGCACGAGGTATTTTTTCCCCTCATATTATTATACTTTCGTTCTCCCGTTTCAATGCACCCGTTAAATTTCTTTTGAAATGCTGATTCGCCTGCTCTTCCTCTTCGCACACCGCATTTTCATGCGCCCCCTTTAAACGCGATTCCTGAAAATTCCTCGGCACTATTTTTCTGTAGTCGTGTACATCTTGTGCGCCAAACACGATATTATAACATGACGTAGTTATAATCCACAATGGCAAATATCGCCGCGTATTATACACCGGTTAGATATTGAGAAAATTAATTTTCATTTTTACCACGGTAGCGTATTCTCGAACCCCTACCGAGCTGGAGCGCGAGTGTCCGTGTCCGGTCAGATTCCGGAGCGCGATACGTATTACGTTTCTAAACCGAATTCGGGCGTAATAACATTTAAACAAATATATTGGACATAAAATAATGTAAACATTTTCCATTATTCCTACAGAAAAAAAAAATTGTTCATAAACTGTCGTTAAATAAATTAAGTATATAACACGTTTTATTATTTTTGAATAAATATATTACGAAATAATATGTACTGTATTTATAATAAAATTAAAAATTATATCTATTATTTTTCCAATATTTACGTATATATTATATATTATTATTTATTATTAATTATATTCATTTATATTATTTAGTATTATAATATAATATCAATTGCATTACATTCTTTACCGAATACGTACCTACTGTATTTTGTGATTATCGACCGTATTATTTCTGCTCGAAAAAAGTGTCTATATAAAAAATAAAACAAAAAAATAAACGCATATCATGGTAAATACGTGTACTCATAAACATTTTTTTTTAAAAATAATATTTGTATTTTATGTAGTAATAATAATAATACGTAAATTAAATAATTTGATATTATAGTGCATTACATGGGTATGCCCTCCCGGTTAAAAATATGACATTATTGTTATCATCAAAAAGTTCCAATTTTATGATAACCATTATATTATAATATATTATTAATAAACGTAAAAGTTACGGGAACAAAAAACGAACGGACATAATATATATATCTATTTTATAACTACTTGGCGATGCACGCGGAGGAGGAATACGTCAAAGTTCGCGGCTTTATAACATTAATTATGGACGGTCCGTCGAATTCATTCGACTCTGCAAAAATACGTTGGATTATCTATACATTTCAGTATTTCACCCTTCCGAGAACGTTGGACTCGATAATATTATATCATTCTTTTTATCAAAAATCCCCGAGGACGTCTCTGCATAACAACGAGAACAATAATTAAATAATATTAAATAATATTTAGTACCTTTATTTTCGGACCCATATTGTGTTGCGTAGTCACCGAAGTAAATAATTAATTTCACGCAAACTCCAGAGGTTATTTATTGTAGAGTTGTATTTTTTAAATATTTATTACTGTATATTACCACTATATGTCATTTGAAAAATAGGCAATCTTAATAAAAAATAATAATAATAATAATAATAACAATAACAATAATAACGCAAATTCGACAGTCTCGTTATTTTTTCAGTCTACTTTTTAACGCGTGTTTTCTGTTTGATTTTCGATCAGAAACTAGTCGTGCAAGGCAATGACTGTTACGGCAACTACGGACGAAAAAAATATATCGACGATAATAATTATTACCCCTCTAAACCTATTACAATTGTTTTATTAACTGCGCGAAACGTTGTTAAACATATTAACACTTGGATTTTACGATACGATTATTTGTAAAACAAATTACCAATTACGATGATTATTTTATACGAAAATTCTTCATGCTTCTCATACTTCGGTTAAAAATGTTTTAAGTTAGCATAACATTTATTTTATTAAATATCATAATGTAATTCATTTCGTATGAATTATATTATTAAATACCTATCGTTTCATCGTTTGTGTTATTTTGTCAACGAAAGTTTGACCCCCTATATTATTAATATTCCAAAATCACGTTGGTTATACCAAAATTATATTAAATAATGAATGTATAAAATTCATCGATTATTAAGATACAAAATGTATAAAAAAAGTACACGAGTTTTCTAAACTTTATTTACTAATATATGTGATTAAATAATATTTTCCAGGTGGAATGTAAAAAAGCGCAGCCGAAGGAAGTGATGTTGCCGGCCAACCTGGCGAAAACGCGAGCAGCTGGCCGCGGAACTTACGGTGAGTTAATTGTAATGAAAAAATCTGGCGTGGGTTTATGCGCCTCCGGTGGTGGGTCAAGAGTGTGTCATCACCACCATCACCATCACCGCGTTGTCGGTTCCCAGGCTGGCCCTCATCACCATCATGGGGTCGTCTCAGCAGTCGGTTCCGTGATGGGGGGCGGCCAGTGTGGCAGTGGTAGTCACGGGTTTGGCGGGGGTGGTGGGATCGGCAGTGGCGGTAGTGGGATATTGGCGGGGAACCATCACGTGACCACGCAGGCCACTGCTGCGGCTGCAACAATCGGTTACCGTTTTGCACCGTACCCGCTGCCGCAGCAATCGGCAGTGGCTGCAGCCGCCGCAGCTGCTGTTAATCAACAGCATCACCATCATAATTTTCATCAACACCAGCTTCAGCAACAGCACCACCAGCATCAGCTTCATCAACATCACATGCACCAACAGTCATCGGCCGCCGCGCTCGTACAATTACCGATGATTGGAGCCATACAACAGGCGGCCGCGTGCAAACGTCTGCTGGCTGCTGCGGCCGCGGCCGGAGTCCGGTTGCCGGTCAATGCACAACCGACGCCAACGCCACTGCAGCCGCCACAGGCCCAGACAGTGGCGTTTAACTTGCCCGAAGGACTGACATTCGCCGTCCAAGGCATGCCCGGAACGGCCGATTTATCTACCCTCTATCAGACCGCCACTATCCCGATCACGTATTGAAAAAGTTTAACCCCACCAACCCGATGTACCGTCACTAATGACCGCCTCATCCGTAACCGCGCAATGATCAATGTAACCTATATAATTGCCACTGCATCCAATCGAACCCACATATCATCCTTATCACCACGACAATAAATCATCATCACCGAATAATATTATATTGTTAGCATATTATTTTATTGAATTGTACATAATCATAAACTATTATTGGAAAATATCATTTATACATAAAAATTATAATATCAGCTCGTCCGATATTAGTTTGAAAATATTTTAAATATATTTTAAAAGTACACAAAATGATTTTTAAATCATCATCTTATTTAATTATGTCCAAACACTATCGCTTTGCGTCTTCACTACTTTTTATATTTATTAAAAACTATAATATTTTAGTAAATTAAAAAAAATATATAATTCATAAAAAAACAGTATAATAAATTATAATAATAAAAAAAATGTGTGTGCGCGATGATTTTATTATTTTTTTGGCGTGCGCGTACGCGCTCATTCCGAATGTGTAAGTCCTGGAGAGCTTTGGGACTTATGTAGCGAAAATTCCAAAATTTTACTTGCGGCCCATGTTTTACCAACCAAAATGGATGTTCTAGAACCGTAAGTTTACTCAGTCTGATGTGGCCTGCTCTTGGTATTTTTTTAAATTGTTTTTTTTTTTTAAATTTTTTTTTTTTTTTTTGCTCTTATAATAATATATACCTTATTCCAGTAGCGTATTTATTATATTATATTGTAATATTGTTATCATCCAAAATTTGTTTCGATCAGCGAGTTGTAATCATGATGAAATATTCGAATTTAGAATAGACAAATATATATAACCAACATTAGATTAATATTGTATCCATTTATTATATCACATAATTATTATTATATATTATATCCGTAGAGTAGAACCTTTATAAAATTAGGTATTTTATTTTATTGTGTAACGTTTTCTATAATAATTATTATTATTATTACCTATATTATATTAATTACATTTTGTAATTATTTAGTAAGTAGTGGTTTGATGAGCCGTTTAGATGCAATTAAAGTTCAATTTAGTATTGGACTATATGTTAACCACGAAGAAAAATATTATTCCCATATCTTTCATATCTAATATTTCCATATCAAAAAAATTAATAAAATAGAAGAAAAATTGTATTAATATTTACAATTATTTAAAATCTTGACATATACAATACTTTTATTTTCTGTTCAATACTGTACCTACTTACATATCCAAAATGTGTCTACATATCAGATTTGTAATTCATAATTTGCCTTATAGAAAAACTATAAAATTATTACCATTCATTTCTATAATTATATTATTATCTACCAAAAATCATTATCGTCAATAAATATAGGAAAATTTCACAATGTATTTCAATAAAAAAATAGTTACCAAAATCCTAACCAAAGTCGTCTTCCATTGAACATTATCATATTATATACGCTAGTATATAAGAAAAAAATGATTGTCAGATAATATATTAACTAAAATCTTTCAAAATTTCTCAACCCCATTAATTTTTTTTTTAACAAAAAGGTAAAAAAAAAAAAAACACTATAAATAACTACAAGTTACTAAAAATTAATTATTTATTGTATTTAACCCATAACTGGTACAGTGAAAAAATATAACATTGCTGGTACAGTGCGATGTGACACATCGTTTCATATTATGATAACGTTATTCGAACCGGTTTAGATTAAGTACCTACTTCAATAATTTTATTTAAATATATTATTATAAAACTTTCCAAACTTTTTTCCCACAAAAAAAATTATTGTTTCGAATAATTTCAATAAATGTTTTGTAAATACAAAAAAAAATATAATAAAATTATTTGTTAATCATTTATTTCATTCTATGATTCTTCAAAACAAGTATTTATGTTTTCAACCTGTATAATAGTTGAAGACATAACGTAGAAGGTAGAACTAAATAAAAAAAAAAAAATAAGATAAAAATGACGCATGCAAATATACTCTTCAGTTATACTTTATTATTGTAATACAAAAACAAATTTGTAAACCTTTTAAAACTAAAATTAATGTAAGTAACTATAAATATAATGGTACCTATTAAGCATAAATAATAATAATAATAATATGATAGTAGTAATCTGAATTTCAAAATTTAAATATTTTTGTTACGCGTGTGGTACAATGTGGTAGAGATACTGCTTAACAGTTTATATAAACAATAACAAACATAACCTCAAAAACTTATCTTATTTCTCCATATAGATGTATACTGTAACCTCCATATTATATTATCAATATTATAATAAATAATAATAGATATGTATGATAAAAATAAAGAAAAAAGGACTGTACCGGTTACGGGTTAAATTTAATTAGATCAAGAATTAGAAGAAATTTCTGCTTTTATGGTTTTCACGTTAGATACGATTTTATTGTTAGTTGACTATAATTATTATTATAAAAGTTACCATAAAGTATTATTTTGTATTTTAATTTTTAAGTTACCCATTTAGGTTTTTATTTACGTTTATATTTTATACGACAAATTTTATTTTCTATCAAAAAATCTTATCAAAAAAAAAAAAAAAAAAAAACCGTAGGTTTAGCGACTTTAGAAACTTGCCAATTTTCGTTGAATATATCGCCGCCCAAGTACCTATTCGATTTTTTATAACGTGATTTTTATTAAAAAATAAAAACCGGAAAAAAATCTCGCTTAACGGACCAAACAGTTTGATGGGATTTTTTCATCATATTGTCCGACATTAATCGGCTTATGCTCTCTAAGGCATTATAAGCTCTTGCCAAAGTTCCGATCAATATTCTTTAGACGCTTTAAAAAATACTATATTTTCCCCTTCTGCGTAACACACACGCCCATGCAATAGATCGGGATGGATGTTATAGTTTCGCTTCACTGACAGCTCTACGCGGCGCATCCAAACCATTAGTTTAGAGAGATTTCATAACGACACAAAGCTAAAAAAAAAAAAAAAAAAAAAAAAAAGGAAAAGGGAAAAAAACTGAAAAAGATTTATTTTTTATTACTTTCAGCATCATCAAAGTAGATAATATATTGATATGCGGATAACAATTCATATCGACAACGTTTTTTTTCTTAGTTAAAATCGTGTGGTTTATACGTTAAGTTCTTCGTAGGTACATTATATTATTACACCACGCATATACGATAATACATAATTATAATTATAACCTCCTAATTAATATGCTGCGAGTTGAGTAAAATAATAAACACGTGACAGACGATATTTTATTTCATATTAATAAATACGAATCTTATAACATTATAAAATTGTTTTGACGAGGAACCGTTATTAAAATAAACGAGTTTTATAGATATAATTGAATAACTGCTAGATCGTTATTATTAGATTACAACAATAGTTCCTCAGGATTAGTTTGATTATTAGCAATTATTTGAATAATTATTGTATTTTTATTATATTTTACATTTTATTAATTATATTATTATTATTATCATTATTATTATTATTATTATTATTACGTATACACCTAACTATTATCGTTGTGTTTAGATAGTGTTATTGATTATTGTAATGCATCCTAATAATAATAATAACGAGTTGGATTGGAAACTGTCATGGTTTCCAAGTCGGCCGTATCTTAGTTACCAATAAAATATACATTGAAATGTGTCCAATATACGACCACCGTAATAGGTCATACGAAAATTATTATTGTGTAAAACACCGTAGGAATAATATATACGTATTAATTATAATATAATATTATAATATAGTTGTCTTCACTTTTATTACATTTTATTTTAATTTAATTTTTTTGGTTTTTTTTTTGTTTTTGTTTTTTAACTTCAGATTATGTCTTAAAATTATTATTATACTCTTGTAGATACCTAACTTATATATTAATATATATTTAAATATATATTTATGTTTAGTTCTACGCCAAACGTTAGCTTATTATTGAGAACAATAATTTTTTTTTTATCATTCTTCAAAAATACTAGATTTACTATTTTTAATTATTATAGTACTATTATTATAGATTAGCTTAGTCCTGAAAGCTCTCACTTAAAGCAATTCATTATATTTCAAGAAAATACAATGACCACCTTTTTACATATTTTTCCTAATAAATATAATTATAATATTATCATTTATAACATTATTATATTAATGGTTAAAAAAAAAGGTAAACAGAAAATTAAACGTTTCGAATGCACACGTTTAAATGTATGAGCAAAAATTTGTATACGACGATAAAATATCATATCGATAAAACGTTAATATTGAAAATAATTTATAACTTTTGTTAATTAATATATTATTGTAAATTATTGTGAAATTAATAAGGCGTTATTATTATAATGAAATTAATTAATGTGATGATTTTTTTTTGATTTTTTTTTAGATTTTATGTGGCCATTGGGGACCTTGCCTGACGGTGAGTACGATCGTTATTTTCAATAAATAAACCATACATAAAAAAAAAAGACGTACCTATTATATATTTATTTATTTATTTATTTTTTAATTTTGGTCGTGTGCACATTGTTGTCCACTTTCTATACCTGGTTATTATTAATTGAATAAAGTTTAACGGTGCGCTGTCCGATTTCGGCGTCATTAGTAACGTATCACGTCAAGGCTGATATGCAACGTCATTACAAAATAATATACATTACCTCTCCACCGTATAGACGCTTTTCCAAAGGCCTGGGTCGGGCATTCGGGACGCACAATAGAGACCCTAGGTGGTGGAGGGCTGATTGGTCGGATGATGATGAAGATCCAACTCGAAGGGTATACGGATAGAGATAGACCGACGGTGGGTTCAGACAATGACAAATGGTCCCTCCACTACCCCCAAAGTCTCCGGTAACGCCTCTATTCGGTACCGGTGCAAGGGTAGTAAAACTTACCAGGAGCACAATGGTGGATGGGGGTTCTGGTTGACACTCGTTGCCGGGTTCGCATAACAAATTATTCTAAGACACGACTAATTTTCCTTTATCATGTCCGGCGAACGCGTCGTCACAATTTTCTCATTAATCCGTACAGTATAATAACGCGTATCGTAAAATACGCGATTCGTTTTAATCATAATAATACAAAATAATAATTTTAAACCCTCGGAAATTATATTAATTTCGTCTGTCAAAATACGTATTGTGTATGGTGTAGCGTAGAAACTAGTTTTTATTAATATTATTATTATTTTTCATATATTTTCGACGACACGAAACAAAATTGTCATTGTCAAACCCGCCACGGTTCGTTACTTATATAATATTATAGTTATATTACACCGGCGGGAAATTGTTCATTTATATATATATATTATATTAAAAGAAGATATTATTATTGTTCAGTCTTTTGTTTTGGAATAAACAATTAAATATTATAAAAAAAAAAAAAATCCATATTACGACTCATATTTATATTATGTATGTAACATAATATGAATTCATCCAGAGCCATTTTTTAATTACGGATAAAAACTATACGCGTGGGCCGCTATCTCGTTTTTTTTTCGTTTCATTTTTAAGCCCTCGTCTGTCACGTCGGAACGCTAGAAAGAGGACATAGTAGAAGCTTTTCCGGTGCCCGACAAATGGATTCGTGTACGTCCAAATAGTCATCGCGACAGTGCCAAGACAGATGATGGTCCCCTCGAGCCACACTCCAGTTTTGTATGCGATGCGTTTCGGAACCTACGGTGCTGCAGGGGCCGTTGTGGGTTGGGCAGGAGTTGTGTGTGTGTGTGTGTATAATATAACATCGTATATACGACGCGACAGAATGACGAGGACGTGACGAATGGACGAGAAGAGAAGACGGTCGGGGTAATGGAGAAAAAAACATTTGACATTCATCCCTATTTTTATCCGGAATTTTCCTCTCAGTCCGAGAATGACGGGTTTCCGAGGGACGCTGCGACGAATCACCATAATGAATTCGCGATATCAATCTTCGGTACAAAATACTGATGAGACGATGATAGGGACGATGGGCAACGGGCACTCTGTTCGTGCGACGTTCGTCAGAGCCGACGAAATCGCGCGAAAACCATTATTTATGGCACACGTTTAATACACGTTTCGTATATATTTGTACGTCTGTGTGAAATTTTGAAACAACAGGGTTGACATATTATTATTGCTCTTGCAATTCTGCCGAGTACCGTTGTTGGAAATATTCGTCCATGCCGAAACTGCAACGTTTAACTATTGTGTATACTAAAAAAAAAAAACTTGTAACCATTCCATTTAACAAGTTTCTCGGTATAAATAAGTATATTAAAGTCACGATAAACAAATAATATGAATAATATCTCAGAATTGTGTTCTTATTTGCAGTTAAATCGTTATTACGCGTTTCATTGTTACATTTGTTATTTGTATTTTGTACGACAGACAAAAAACGATTCTTCTTCGCATTATCGTCGTCATTATAATATTAGTGATATTAAAGAAATGATATTATTAATTTAAATATTATATTAAATAATAATATAGTTTGGATGCGAAACGCAGTGATAATGTATTTAAATGTTATTTTAATTTAAGATAAATAATATTATAATGACATTGGTCGTTAATTTCTTATTTAATTCGGTTAATCTCAGTTTAAAATAATAAAATGTTCGTTGTTAAGTATAATTATATTTGCGTTCAGGTAACTATTTTAATTATTACAGACCATTTTGAATGAAGAATTACACTCGAAACGCATTATTAAACTTTGTTGTTTTATATTATATTATTATAATTAAACTTTTTCGTCCTTAAAATATATATTCATATTGTATTTCTCAAAAAAAAAAAAAAAAATAAACAAATCCACTTATTTCACAAAATCTAATAATCATTTTAACGATACATAATTAAAAACGGTTTAATTCGTTCAGATATTAATATCTCATTTTAGTTGTTAAAGGAAAGAAGAGAAATTATTGTATTTGTAAATTGCATATTTTTCGAGATTTCATCATAATGGAAACAAAACTGCAATAAATCATCCCACGTGGCTCGAGACGGATAATATTATATTTTAATTTTAAATAAATTTCATTCGTGCGAATCTCTCTCGATATAATTTATTTTACAACCACCCACACGAAACGGACCATAAATTCTGACGATTAACTCGTTCTATTCGTATTTTTACGGGGTCATCATTATTGAAAATCCTTTTCTTTTTAATCAAACAAACGCATCATAAAATATGGTACCTACGTTATATATCTGGTAAATAGAGGGAGCAATTTAATAAAACAACGTAGATATTATATTATTTTTTTGGACTACTATTGCAGTTTCGAGAGGGAAAAACGTACGACAAAGGCAACATAACAAAAGTAGTATTATTATTATTGTAGTCGTACTTTATACATGTACGTAATATATAAATAGGTAGGTACGTCTGTGTAATACATAAACGATATTATGTTCGTGTGCATCCGTGCCGTTTTACGATACGAAACGTTCCACGTCCTCGGACGACGAGTTGTTGCGAGAACGCGTGTGTATTCCCATGGTATGCACGCCACGATACTGTCGTTTCGTGACCCGTAACCCGGTAACCGAACGTATATAATAAATTAATAATATTACGTAGGTAGGTAGACACATTTCCGTTCGGTCGTGACCAAGGTGATGGTCGCGTTCTGGTTCTTGGGATTTGACACTGCACGATATTATATAGCTTCTAAGATATTGTATAATCGTTATGACAATATCCGCATTCGTAGATAATAAAAATACTATTTTTTTTTTTTTTTTACAAAACAGCATTATAAATAAAAGGGGTACGTTTTACTCATTTTCCTGTTTGTTTTTGTGTTTCAGGTTTTCCGGCGGCTGCGTACGCAGCGTATGCCTCTAGCCGAGGTTTTTCTGGTTACCCTAGTTTCGGACTCTCGTATCCAGCAGGTAATAACCACGCACAGGTCACTGTGCTCCCTTTTCCCGCACTGCTTGACCATCACCACAACCATCACAACACCCATCCTTTCTATATGCATGCCATGCCTCTGTGAACATAATATTATTATTATATTATTATATACTATTATTATTATTATTATCATTATTATTCTTATTATTATTCTTATTATTATTATTATCATAATTATTATTATTATTATCATAATTATTATTATTATTATTATAAATTCCAGTGGTCCGGGCCGAAGTCGCAAACCCGAAATGTCTATTTAAAAAAAAAAAAAAAAAAAAATTATAACCAATATAATTAACGGACAATAATTTAATATAATTGATTTTTCTTTTTCTGTTTTTTTTTTTTTTTTTAACTACTATATCGACCTCTGTCCTAATAATAATATCGTAACGAATTGAATTGTTTTCCACGTGTGTATTCGTGTGTATGTTGTGTGCTTTTTATCATTTTTCCCCGTCATCGTCCGTATAATACCCGTTTTGAACGATCCGCCAGTCCCGATATCACACACCTTTTTATTGTTAAGATAATATATTACACTATTTCTATATCGTAATGTGTTGATGATAATAAATTGAATATCGCGTCCGAAATTCTGCGATTATATCGTTGTAATGTTTTACATATTTTAACTAAGTATAATAATTATTAATTATATTGACTCGTCCAACGCATGTGGTTTGTGAACGTTCGGTCCAGACGCTCGGACGAAATCGCTCTTTTATATAATATCAATGTGTTCGTTGGTTAAACGATATTTACATGCATAAAATGTACCATTTAAATAACACATATTACTATATATTATATAATATGTTTATGCGCTTAATTATTTATTTTTGTTTGTTTGTTTGTTTTTTTTTTTTTTATATATTTTTTTATTGTAATAACAATAATTTATTTTATTATGCGTTTTAAATCAGCTACTGCTAACATTTATAATTATTAAGATATACATATACGTATATATATATATACACACCAACATTAACATATTATGTATATGTATGCGTGTATTCGTATCTATTTTTGAGTCATCCGTATAAATACGTCTCGCTTCAGTTTGTTGAATTTTTTTTTTTCCTGGACAAGAGAAATTTTTTAAGTTTTTTAATCGTACGCAATAAGATTTCATCGTTATTATTATTTTTATAACATCAATTTCTTTTCTTTTTACAAAAAAACAAAAAAAAAACCCATAAAATATATTATTATTATTATTATATTTAATATTATAATTTACTCGTAAACATAAAAATAAAATCCACGTTGCATTCGCAATTCAATAATAATTTACCAATACGGTACCAACTAAAATGTATGATAAAATTAAAATCGAATATTTTATAGTTTACGTCGACGTAATATTGCGTATTTCGTTGTATGCGAATTGAAAAATAAAAAAAAAACAAAAAAACAAAAAACAAAAATAAATTCTAGTCGTTAAATATGATATATAGAAACCCGGTAGTCTAATCTCTAATATATATTCCGGTAGTTGTATTAGCATAATAATATTATTCGAACTTGTGTTAGATTAGGTTTAATAAATAATATTATGAATATTAAATGTTCGATATTTTTGGTAAATGTGCGTTTCTCGACTCGCAGTTATCCGTCGTCGAATTGTAGTTTTTAATAAATTAGTTATGATAATAAATTATTAGGTTAAAATATAATCGTAATATATTATTATGTTTGACCAGGGCCCGCGTTACTGGTGAATAAAAGAGAGGTCTTTCTGTACACTTGGCTTTTACAATAACAATATTTAAACGATAATTTACAATATAATATTATGCCTTCTAATCAATAACAGCTATTTTCTTATCACTAAATGTAACACCGGCTCTGCGTTAGACGAACCAGCTTAATAACTTAGCAATAGGTACAAAATAGCAAAATATAATATGATATGATAGAGACATGTTTTAAATATTTGTCAATACACTGTTAATGAAACGAATATTGAAAACGATATATGTACATCGACGCAATAATACACTTTGTGATTTTAATTTTTTTTTTTAAATTTGCTTCATTACCTGTTTTTAAAACATTGTTGTTTTTTTTTCTCTTCATTTTACTTTATTATTATAATGT
Source organism: Tetraneura akinire (assembly GCA_021307375.1). Lineage (NCBI taxonomy): Eukaryota > Metazoa > Arthropoda > Insecta > Hemiptera > Aphididae > Tetraneura > Tetraneura akinire. The sequence continues at coordinate 2,977,217 of JAIUCT010000013.1, read as the reverse complement.
ACACTTTGTTTTTACTCTACGAAAGATGTATCTTTTTACTTTCTTCAAATGTATTTTAATAAATAAAGTTTACGGCTGTTGGCCTATTTATTGGTTTAACCTATAAATGTCATGACTAAAATAATTAATCAAAAAATTCTGTGATAAATCGCTATACCGTTGTACATTATTTGCTTGTACATTATTATTATTATTATTATTATTATTATTATTATTATTATTAATTATTATTATTATTTTTAATTATTATTATTATTTTTAATTATTATTATTATTATTATTATTATTATTATTATTATTATTGTGTATTATTATTTAAAAATCACTGATTTTATCTAAAAAAAATATTTGTTACCGCATTTATATTTTTTGTTGTTTCGATGGTAGGTACACTTTTAAAGTGTTGTGACAATTATAAGTATTTTAGTTCTTATTGATTTATAAATATATATATTTTTTTTTTTTTTTTTTTTTTAATAATAATCGTTACAATTCATGTTTCATGTAATACTCTAGTGTGTGTTCGTACAACAATTTCATGTACACAAAATGTTATTATATATATTGCTAATGAAACGGGTTAGTCAATTAAAATATAATGTCTGATAGTTCACAGTAGCATGGTCCAATATTCCATAACGGCAATAATATATTATTATCGAAAAATAATAATTAAATTAGCATATATATATATTATATGTTATGTTTAATAAAATTGTTACTGTATTATGGCCCGAGGGTCCGACTAGTCTAATTTTGTCAGAAAAGGTTCCCAGTAAAATTATTATAATCGGTTAGGCGTTTTTATTTATTATTATTTTTTAATGTTAATAATTAGGAAATAATATTATTAGATTTAAGACACTATATTAAATCACATTATTTATTATTCAGCAATATGTAATTATTGTTTATATTTAACATATATCCTAATTATTATTATTATTATTATTATGGAATTCTCGTTGTTAAAAAAAAAAAAAAAAATAAATAATAATCCTATATATACTTTATGTTTGTAATTTTAAAAGTTATTATTACTGTATTGTAATACTATAAAATAATAATGATAATTGTTTTAAAACAATATAATGTATAATATATTATGGACAATTTAATGTCTCTTGATAAAAACCTATTATGTTACATATTATTAATATTATATATAATGATTATTCTATCAAATAAATTTAAATAAATTATTGATAATACGAATTACAATGTTTTAATTTATGTAGGAGCATATTTTTTTCTTCTATTCTTTATAGACCAAATATATATTATTATTATTATTATTTTTTTTTTTTTTTAATTTATAATATTCCTAAAATTTAATCATTTTATATTTTGTTATTTTGTTTTCAATCGTTATACGAGTACATTACCAAAGACTCATCCACGAAACAATGAGGTTTTGCATAATGAATCATAAAGACTTTTTTGACATCCATTTCTATAGTGCTTAAAAATAACTTTCTTATCTTCTTATTGATAGCGTTTTGGTTGGAAATTAACAACTACAAATTTCTCTGCTGTTTTGCGTTATTTTAGTTTTTTATAATATATACGTATATACTGCAAGCTTTATGGAAATAATACGAGCATATTGAAACTAACATATTATTGTGTATAATATGAACTCTTTTATTTTATGTTAAGAGATATTATACTCATAGTGCTATTATATTATTATAGGTAGTTATAGTCTATAAAAAATGTATTTTTTCAAAATATTTTATATTATCATTATCCAATTTAGATTTCCTCATTAGCGTAGAAGACGTATTTAACTAATAACTTATTATATTATACTATCATTAATATATATAATGACTTGGCAATAATTTTTTTTTTTTTTTAGATTTTTCCTTGCTTTTTATACGTTTCAAAAATGATCACATTTGTATTTATTTTTAACATTTTGTAGGGGTGACTATTATTGGAACCAGACCTCGTTGCGGTATTACTCCAGCCCAATGCCATAACGGTAAATCATCAATACATTTTTCGATTATGTTTACTCCTATATAATATATATATATATATACGTATAATGTAATATGTAATTAGATATTCGGCTATAATGTGTGTGCATTAAAATATTATATAAATATATATGTGTGTGTGTGTGTGTGTGCCTGAAATATGAGAAATATCGGGATTAACCTCTACCATAAGCACTTTTACGAAGAGAATCTAAGGATTAGATGGCCGTTTTTAGCGTTCACCTGCTGTGTTGTTTAGGATAGTGTTAAATATTAATTGGTTTTTACTACCCTTAAGTGATTAGAATATCGGTATATAATCGTAGGTACCCGTTACATAAATATAGAAATAGTATAATATAATATGTGGTCGTACTTAAACGCACTATAGAACCGTATACACATAATACACATACCTATTATTATCGTATACCTACCTATTATTGATAATTTGATAACAATATTACGTATAACAAGTACATTATAATAATAATAATAAACATCAATAACTTATCGTAAGATATTATATAATATGGAAATTTTTTGTATCCTAATAATATTACAATTAGGATGGATGAGTCTTGGATCTCGTGTTTTGGTTTTATACTTTTCTTTATTAATTTTTTTTTTACTTTATTTTTATTATTATTATTATTATTTTTTTTATCAATAAAGTCGCTCGTTTCAAAAACGTAAAAAAGCGGCAGTTTTTTATTATTATTATTATTTTTTTTTTTATTATCTTATCCCAATTATTATTATTGGTCGACCGAGTATGTACAAAATATGAAATTATTATTATAATCGTATATATGCGTGTATTACACGTATGAAACTGATAAGTGAAAAGTAAAAAAAAACAAAAACAAAAAAAAACAAATCGGGAAGAACGTATTCGACCATCGGTTTTGTGCACACCTCGAAGAAAACACCGATGTTTACTGGCGATTTATTCTTCAATGTAGACACGAGTAAATATTCAACATTTCAATACATGTACAAGTATCTGTATTTATTAAACGTATTATATTACATCGTTTTTGTTTGTTATTATTACGAATTATTTGATTATTATTATTTTTTTTTTTTTTTATATAGCGATTTTAAAAATTATCCTGTTTCTATTATTAATATTTTTTTATTGTTTCCATATAATATATACGTATATCTAATAACATCCAGTAGAAGAAGGTCTGGCAAATAACTTTCGAGCGTTACAAGTTTTATCAGTATTTCACTCTTGCTCTTTGAATAATTGAAAAGTTTAAGTTTAATCGAATTTTCGAACCCCGAAACCGTAGCTTATAAATGTAAAACGTATAATGCAAATATTCCTCGCCGAGTTCTTGGCCAGGCTCACAGTTAATAAAATATTGTAGTTTTATTTTAGAGTATAGATTTAGTCAATATCCTATTTACAATATTATCACACGAAAATGTATCAATCTTATCGTATTTTTAATTTATAGAGTATTATAATAATTAATAATAGTGAAAAAAAGAAAGAAAAAAATGGCTTATATTATACGTATAAAGAAATCTTAAAAATAGTAAAAATAAATACGTTTTACAATAATTTTTTATTATTCGTTTTATAACATTCTGGTACGATATATTACAATAATAATATTAATTTTGTATTATTTAAGATTTCTTAACTATAAATAAGCGAAATAACATGATACATACCTACTACTCGTTCGAATCCAACTGACTGGAAATAAAAATAATATACCTACTCGTAATTATAATAATTGTATAATTATTTTATTGATATTTTATACCTTCGAATTTTAAATAACGACGTGTGATTTGAATCGATAATAAATAATCAATTTATGTGATATGAAAATATTTTTTTTATCTTTCTGACAGTTGGATTATGCGTACAGTAGGTATTATCATTTTGTATTATACATATCATAGTAATTTTTATAAGTAATTTATTAGATCTCATAATATATTATATATAGGTAATGATATATACAAATATTTTATATTTATTATATTATTAAATTTTGTTCATATATTATATAGTAATAAAATAATATATTTAGTTTTTTTTTTTTTTTTTTTTTGTACGACACACGTTAGTTTGTTTGTTTTTTTTTTGTGCATATTTTATTATTACTTATTTATTATTTTTAGACTGTAACCGTTGATGGCGTTGAGATTTCCATTAACTATTTAATTATAATATGTAATAATGTATATTTATGATAATTAATTAATTAATTAATCGGTTGGTATATTTTTCGAGTATGAATAGTATGATCGTTTAAATTTAATCTTAGACCCTCTCAGCATCCAACCAAATCCGTAGTAATACGTAAACATCATATCATTATTATTATTATTGTGTTTTCACTCAGTAGACTATTTTTAATAATATATTGTAAATTCTATAATCGTATCGTTGTATTATGTTAAGTTTTTCAGTTTTTTTTTTTTTTTTTTTTTTATATTTAGTATTACTATCAGTGAAAATGATAGTATTATTGATAATATTATTATCTTATCGAAGTGTGAGTTATAGAAAAGTATTTTTTCTGAAAGCAATTGTTTAGTATATACCTATACCGATGTGGGCGTGCGACACGTTATTATTAATTTACAGACGGAGATTTTTCTCGAAGAGATAACGATAAATATTTTTTCTTCGGTTTTCCTCCCCTCCATGAGCCCTTCGGTTGATAATTTCCCGATTATTCCCCGTCGTAGCAGTTCAAACCGCCATCGTGCACGTTTATTTATTCTGAATATTATTTTCAGTTAATTTATTTAGCCAGATGGCGACGATGACAAACAAATTCCGGGACACCCGGATGATTGATTATCTGTCTCTTTCTTGCTTCGTTTCTCTCTCTCTCTCTCTATCTCTCTCTCTATTACTATCTTTATCTCTCTCCGATAGCCCTCCGAAGAGATACGTACAAGAGTGCGACGGCTGGTTGCGGCCCCGTTTCTGCCACATACTTCGCGGATGAACAAAAAAAAAAAAAAAGAAAAAATACCATCATTAAATCCGTGGTCATGCATTAATGTAACAGTCCGCCACCGCCGACCTCCGTCGGAACGCTTTGTCCGGAAATAATGAAAATATATAAAAAAAATCCCGATATCCGCCATTACCCTATCCATATAATATATATTATTGTATACGTATGATATTATAAATTATAAACAAAATATGGATGAAAAAAAAAATCGCATTTCCCACATTCCTACCGCGTTTAACATTATAATAATGTGTGTAATGTGCGCATGCGTACAGGAGAGGGGGCGAGGATTCAATAATATATGTAAATCGTTCGATGTTCAGCTGATAAACGATTTATATATAAATGTATATTATGTTGGACCGTGGAGAAAGAGAGAGAGAGTGAGAGAGAGAGAGAGTGAAAAAAAGTAATTGCGATTCCGTGGTTTTTATGCGTTTTACGAGCTGCGGCGAAAGAAACGGGCGGTCGGGTATCGCGCGATTGTTATGGTTTTTATGTGCCCGCGTTCGTTAATGTCCACATTATTGCTAGATAAAGGGTTTGGCCCACAAAGCCCCCGCAGGTCTGCAGTTATCCAAATGTCGGTCGCATTAAAAGAAGAAAAAAAATAAAATAAAAACAGCCCCCGGACTAGGACAGAGAGAGAGTCAGATTCGTTTTACTTTATTTCCAGATATTTTATTCCAAAAATAAATACATATATAATCCCCCATGAAGAGAGAGAGTGAGTGAGAGAGAGAGAGTGGCGTTTCATACGGGTAATTTGGGTGAGAGTTAGAGAGAGAAAGGCAAAAACGCAGCCCTCGGTGAATAATTTTATTGTCGGAAATATTTTTTTTTATTATTATTATTCCGAACACAAAAAATATTTTGTACGCCGATCCGAAATAAAATAAACATAAAAAAAAACATGGCGTATTACAATATTTGTACTCGAACTATTGCTACACACTGTATTATTATTATTATTATTAAATATACGCTCGTTTTTTTTTTTTTTTTTTTTTTACAATGCAATAACAATAACGCGTGTTTTTATATTTAATATTAATAACGAATAATACAATTTTATATTATACAAACTCTCGCGTTTCGTTTCGTTTCGACGCACAGCCCGTAAAATTAATTGCTACGTATAATAATAATAATAATAATATTATTATTATTATTATTATAAAACAAAAAAAAAAAAAAAAAAAAATTATAATATATCGCAGCGGCGTAATAGCGGTCGGTAAAGTATTATGATATTATGTTAAACGGGGTTTAAACCAATTGGCTCTCGTACACCCCTCCGACCGTTTCGCAATAAAATTATATTATATAATAATCGTGCGCTGCAGTTGACTTTTATATATTATAAGTACGCGCGTACATGGTAACGTTTGTATTTTTAAACTGTACTGCGGTATAGGTGTATTATGGTCATAACGTACGATAACCATGACCGCGGTAATTATAATAATATAATTAATCGAATTTGATATATACATATATAGCACCGCAGGAAAAAGTTAATGCGGAGCGCGCGCCGAAGGGACGACCACGATGGCTGCGACATTCATACAACGAAACCGCGCATAAACTTTCCTTTCGGATTCGCTATTATAAAATTATACGTACATATTTATTATAAAACGCACCGTGTGTGTGTGTATAGTTTCAAAGTTTTCTCGTTTATCCACTCGCAAAATTCAGAAAACGTTTAGTCCCTGCGAGTTTTTCTTTTACGTTATAAAAAGACTCGTTACAACTCATACGATTTTATATTGTATAAACGATTAATCGATCACAAACGCGACATGATACGGGTACGCTTTCGGACGATTAGCTACTGTCGAAGATAAAAACCCTTTTTACGGATAACCTTTCGGTCGTGTGCAATAATGTTGACGATCCCTGGCGCGCGTTTTTATTTTGTCATATTATCAAAGTATTTCGTACATTTTAAAATAATGTAATATGTAACCAAACCTATAAATAAAATTTCGAGTGATTTCGAGTTATTTATAAACGTTTAAAATATATATATGAAAAAAAAAAACGTATTTTTAGCCCCGTTTCGCATTAATTATATTATATTCGTACGTTCCGACGAGCGAGAGGAAATAAACAATTTTTTACTGTTAAATGCCAAATTTGAAAAAAAAATGTAGGTATTAAATATTTTATATTTTTTATTTCGTTCCTTTAAAAAAATGTTTGAATTTTAATAATAATAAATCGGCCATCGCACTTTCGAGTATTGCGCAACGAACAAATCGATCAGTTGGAAAAATAAACGTATTCATTATTAATAATTATAAAAGTAATAATAATAATAAATTATTGTCTCGGAGCCGTTTTTGGTCCTCGGATAAATCTTCCGGTCGAACGATATACGAAAACCACCGTACAATCACGGGCACGTGAGACGAAGAGATAAGAATTTTACGCGTATCATATTTCGTTTTCGACTCGCAAAGTTTTTACCGGAAAACAATACACCGTCGTCGATGTTTTATGTCGAACAATAACAATAAGTTAATCCGAGACCCGCAGGGATGAAACGCCTACCCCGTGATATAATTCGTACACTAGCCGGTGTTATCACACTGTTAAATAATAATAATTTATTATCTCGTCACTTTTTTCCCTTTTATAGGTAATTGAATCACAGAATAAATAGAAGAATACGGTAGGAGGGACATTCTTCTTATCGATGAGTAATGACGGCCATTTCGGAAACTGCGATACATATCGGCGGGTTATGGAAAACGACGAATAACAATATTATTACATCCCTTATCAATTATCACTTATCAGTCTTTATTTGTATTAATTGAGTATATACTGACAATATTTTATGTTGCCCTTCTATAATTATGTTATTTATCGTAATGTAATAAATTTCGAAAAATTTTAGTTTCCTCCGTCTCGTTCAAAAAAATAAATAATTTTTAATACTATTTATTATAATTTATAATATTAGGTATTATTTATGAATAATGTTCCAAAGACTACAGTATAATAAACATTATGGCAAACGTGTAAAATATCCAGGTCGGAATGTCATTAATTAACCTCGTGCGTGCTCGGGGAATATCGCGCGAACCGCCAGGGGTGAAAACGAAAACGATCGTCATGTATAATAATAATAATAAAAATAATAATAATAATAATAATAATAATAATAATAATAATAATAATAATAATAATAATAATATTATGTTCGGGAAGATGCGTATTTGTGTATTTATAATATACGATGCTATGACACACATCTATCAATTTACACAAACACGCGTAATAATGTATATGATATTTTAATATATGCATAGATACGTATTATTATTATTATTATTATTATTATTATTATTATTATTATTATTA
>JAIUCT010000013.1:2943870-2961212 GCA_021307375.1 Tetraneura akinire | reverse complement strand
TTTCATGCCAACATTTAGCACGTAATTAGCATGAATTTGCAAGCCTAAGATCATAATTGGCACGTCATCCGTTCCCTCGCAAAAACCATTTTTCGTCTTCGCGCGTAACCCCAGCATGGTGCTAAACAAAAATTAATTAATACGTATTAATTATGTTTTTAAAGTAGAGAATATGATTTTAAAGAAATAGATTATTTCTAAAAAAATTTAATTGCATTATTTACATGAATACTTATACTGATATTTAATTTTTACTTAATACCAATAATATTTTATATAAGAATATGTTATTACCCATTGATTATTATTTATTACATTGTAATTATTCGTAGTTTCGTACGAGACCGAATATGGATATAAATATTAAATATATTACATTATACATAACGAATATAAATATATAATAATACAAGAATAAAGAGATAAATCTAGTTATATCGTAAAATTAAAAATAGTGTCTATATAGATAGATATTAAAAATAAACATATACCTATAAATTAATAAAAGTAAAAATATTAAAGTAAATATAAGATTATAGGAAGCCAGTTAATTTGTAAGCAATAAGCATACTTAGAATTAACCATATAATAATAATTAAAACAATTTCTGTTATTTACCAAATAATTATTAGGTATGCAGTTAACAAATATATCCCAATATTATAGTACATACTCGTATCTGTATGAAATGATATATTTTATATTCAGTAAATTGTTTTGGAAAACCAATTATAATAAAAAGTGCGTAAATATCAGTATAAGTATTCATGTAAATAATGCAATTAAATTTTTTTAGAAATAATCTATTTCTTTAAAATCATATTCTCTACTTTAAAAACATAATTAATACGTATTAATTAATTTTTGTTTAGCACCATGCTGGGGTTACGCGCGAAAACGAAAAATGGTTTTTGCGAGGGAACGGATGACGTGCCAATTATGATCTTAGGCTTGCAAATTCATGCTAATTACGTGCTAAATGTTGGCATGAAAAAAATGTTAAAAATCATAATATTTGTGTTCGGGGTGGTGCTGGGGTGACGTCACACCAGCACCGCCCACAGAAATTTTAATTTTAAGTGCGAATTTTCATCATGCAAATTTTGGAAATAGGCTTGCAAATTCATGCTAATTACGTGCTAAATGTTGGCATGAAAAAAATGTTAAAAATCATAATATTTGTGTTCGGGGTGGTGCTGGGGTGACGTCACACCAGCACCGCCCACAGAAATTTTAATTTTAAGTGCGAATTTTTATCATGCAAATTTTAAAAATAGTCATGCAAATTCATGCTAATTGCGTGCTAAATATTGGCACAAAAAAATATTCACATTTCAAAATGGGTGGTGCTGGTGTGATGTACGTTATCTAGGACCTACGTGTGATAATAATAATAACAGTAATATGATAATATTATCGTATACGTATACGCGTATTATATAATATATAATCGGCAGGATTTTTCTGGATTTTTGAGGACTTTCGACTTCATATATTATAGTGACATAAAGATCCTTCGCTATAATTTATATTAAATTTCGTTGCATTTTTATTTTATTTTATTTTATTTTATTTTTTTTTTTTTTTTTGATCGTTCGAAAAATCTTAGCGTTTTTCCTGCCTATTATATAATACGCCCAATATTATTATAATATTACGTGTGTGTGTGTGTGTGTGTTTGTGTGCATTTTATTATTTAATATTATATTAAAATATTACGTTTACACGCACGACTGGTTAGATTTTAAATTAAATTTAATGGTATCTCAACGACATCACAACAATGTATGTAGTATTATTGGAAAATCGAATAATTCAACATAACAGGGTGCCTTCAACATAACAATATCATAACAACACAACAATATTGTCAATTTTTGCAATATATTATTATATTACGGTTGATTGTACCTATACTTACACATTTTACATAATAATAATATTATCATAATAATAGTATACATATGGATATAGCTCTGGAAGTTTCACAAAAGAAGGAAATGCAACGTTCGATCGTGAGTTTCCTACACGGCTACACCTACTATATAGGAATATATTATAATAACGATAACACACACACACACACAATATATATAATATTTTATTATATTTAACACGATTTTAAATGACATTTTATCATCGTTTATAATTTATTATAACTCGGTATATAACCGGTAATTGGTAGGTAACTAATATAAAATATATTATAATAGGTATACGATATTATTACTATAAAATGTGTTTAAATTACTTATTATATTTATAATAATATATAAGTGTACCTATAAAAATAACAATAATAATAATAATAATAATAATAATAATAATAATAATAATGATGATGAAAAAAAAAATAACAATATCTAATTATAATATTATTAATGCTTTTTGCCATAAAAATGATGTCACATTTGAACGTGCGTGTGTATTTTTCAAGTGATGAGCAATTACCACCATCAAGCAGCCGCGGTCGCCGCACAAGGTTTTGGGCCACCAGCGTCGCCGCACACCGGCGGCCACGGCAACCCGCGGGCAACCGCGTTCCCGCCGGCCACTTCACCCGGCCCTGGCGCCCCGTCCACAATGGACATGTACAGCTCGAACCCGGCCGATTACGTGCAAGCAGCGTCACCGCAACCGTCCGCGTTCCCCGCGATCGCCGTCTCACGTGCGCCCATTAATTACAATCCTGTAGGTATATAGTCCGATTTGTGTAAGGGTTTGTAACACAAATATTACAAATAATAATAATAATAATTATAATTAGAATAATAATAATAACAATAGGTAATAATAATAATAACAATAATAATAATAATAATAATAATAATAATAACAATAATAATAATAATAAATAATAGTGTATTAACTTTAAAATTATTTTGGTAATAATTTATTAATTTTTTTTTTTTTTTTTTTTATCATGATTTAAAAATTAAACGTTGAAAAAAATGGCCATAAATTTATAAGGCATCATATTGAGTACAAATAATCATATTATTATTAAATACACGCTGATTGTTGTATATTATTATAATATTGTAGAATTTACCTCACTCCAACACGCTATACTGTTTATATTTCATTTCTGACACAACGGGACAATTAATAACGCAATAGTGTGTTTGAAAAACGTTTAAAATAATAATTTATATTGGGTGTACTGAATTTCTGATTTTTCCATAATAATATCAATTTCGCATCGCATGTATATTATCAATATTATCATATTATATATAATACGTATCGAAACGTACTCACTGAGAATGTGATAAAAAAAAAACGTAACGAAACGATAATCAAAATTATCCGAACTGAAATGAAATTTTCTCAACAAATTTTATTTTACAAATACTCGTGTACTGCTAATAAAACAATATACCTATTACGCGTCATAAACATTTCGTTGTCATCACGTTTTTATTTTTATCTACGTTTAGTTTATTTTCGTACTTAACGTTATTATTTTTGCCTGCAAGTCACGTTATAAAATACGCGTCTTGTAAAATTCGTATCGTATACAGTCTGTAGATTTTTGGACGTATTTTTTTTTCCTTTTAAAACCCCCGCCTAGCATCTAACGTTCTGCACAGCAGAGGGTCCGGAATTTGTTTCACGAAATTCAACCATGCTAAACCGTTTTACTAAATGGAGTAAAAAAAATCCTTCCTGCTATAGACTTCTAATGACCAAATTAATCGTTTTAGTCCTATACAAGAACATTTTCATTGGCGTATTATACATATAATAAAAAATAATAATAATAATAATTAATAATAATAATACGTTATTATGTCGTTATGTCGAACTTATAATTGTAATTAACGTAACAATATATAATTTGTCATATCAATATCGATATTATACTCCTTTTTTTCTTATCACGTTAATATTTTAACCACTTGACACATTACATATACACATTATTATTGAAAATAATTTTGGAAAGTATCGTAATTTCATAATAATTTTATTACAAAATATTATTACGTATAATAATATGCAGAATCGCAGGGACACAAAGACCAACGATCCGACGTTTGTGTCGTATTGTTAACATAATATTATTTACTCCTCTAGAAGAATATGTAAAATGTAGGTACGTTATTCGATTTTCATCGTCGTTCGCTGTTTTCGGCCGTTGTGACAATTAATCACTTAACCTCAGAATATTAAATATTTAATAATATTATGATAACATAGAATAACATTTATTATAATTGTTATCGCGTGCACAAGTTACACTTGAATGATGTGCCTGCTATGATGGTCGGCAACATTTTCGTACCTATTTAATTACTAATATTAAATTATTATTATTTTTTTTTTTATATATATAATAGTCCATAATATTATACCTTAGAGTTAGGCCTTTTACTTATGAAAAGAATAAATTAGAGGGAAGGAAGCATTTTTTCATTGAGTAAAGGAGACATTATCTGATTTATTTTTCCGTGATAACTAGATTAAACTTGAAATTGGTAAAAAATTATGTTACTTTATAATTCTTTTTTTCACAAAAACCATAATTCAACTAAGAACAATTTTTCAAATTTATCTTTATAAGGTCATATTTTTATTGACGTCCGTTTAATAACATTATTTACAAAAATAATATATATATTTTTTTCTATTTTGAAGAAAATAAACGCTTTTCCATAATATGTATAATATAATCTATATGTAATCTAAAAAAATTATTATTATCATATAGAATATAATAATATAATATTCATATTAGATAATACGATGTACTCGTATTATAATTATTTATATTATCATTTATAAATTAATAAATTATAATTTGTTTTAAATTTTTAATTAAAATTTTACAAGGTAAAGTAAAAATATAATAATAATTGCGTTATCAGCTTGTTTTTAATACCTGTATAATATTTACTACATGTGCACAATAATATTATGGTCTTCGCGTATAACTATAAAATATAACACCTTCATATAATAATTTCTATAAATATTATTTTACATTTATTTTAAATCAAATAAATCCATTAAGTAACACTAATAATAAAATACTAAATGCAATCGACATTAATGGGATAATGGTATTTTAATTTATGAGTTATGTCATTAACGGATTACTAAAGGGCACAATATTATAATAATATATATCAGAGGTCTCCAATCTTTTTTTTTTTTTACGGAGGGCCAAATCTGAGATACGCTTTGCTATCGAGGGCCAAAATTTTTTTAAAGTCATAGAGAATTAATGAAATTGAAAATAGAAAAGATATTTTTTGATTTTAGAAAATGTACTTATATTTATATTTTATTTTAATTATTTATTTATTACATTTGTTTCATTTTGATACGAGTTACTTAATGGGAAGTTTGAAATTCCTTATCTTTCAAAATTTCTTGATAGTTTACATCAAACTTTGCGGTTCCAATCAACAGCGTCACTTGTAAATGTTTGTTACTCAAATTGGTTTCATATTAAATTTTGACTTATTTCATTTTTGAAAACCTCTGTTCACATAATAAGATAGAGCTATATATTGAAATCATTTTTATTTTAGTATAAAATACTATTGATAAATAAACAATAATATTGTCAAAACATCAGTTAACTTGGCGGCCCCGTAGTTTGGAGACCACTGATATATACATATACCTTCGGCGTATAGTAATGATAATTCTCTCAATCAATTTTTAATATATTATAATTCGACATTATAAAATTAAATTCAAATAGAAGCTTTTCAAAACGTGAATACCTATACGACGTGTTTTTTTTCTTTTAAAAAATATCACGACCATAACGCCCGTTTTTTTAAAGATTTAAAAAATAAAATAAAATAAAATGTTTATTTGTAATTTTACGTTTCTGAATTAATATGAGTGTTTATATTAATTTTTACAGGGGCCTTTGATTCCGGCCGCTTTTACCAATGGGTACCACTGAACAACGCAAGAGTCAATAAATTTCTTCCATCGTAAGGTTATTGTTCATACCATAAATAATAACAAAATCAGCATAATATTTACATATTAATTGATTTATTAATAACGTACGTATGTTTGTTCGGTTTTTGCAGGTTGACCGATATTAGTCGTCCTTATGCGTGCGATTGACTCAATAATTCACAACTATCACCAGAGATGTAAAACGTACGTCTCCACTCACTCTCACTTACACCAAAGGTTTTCTTTCTCAATAATGCTATTAATAATAATAATCGTTTCTATATTATTATATATAATAATAAATAATAATTATTATAATGATTAAAAGTAAAACATGTTTTATTGTATTAATAATGTTTATATATTATTATATTATTATGATAACAAATAAAATTATAATTAAATAATATTAATATTTAAGATTACATTAATGAAAAAAAAAAAATTATTATTATTATTATATTCATTTATTGTTTTTTTTTTTTTTTTTTTTTTTATATAAATGAAATTATACCCAAATTATGTAAATTTATTAACTTAATATTTCTATTATATATTAATGATTACCCAAAATAATATTATAATAATCTCTGAATAATGAATGAAAACCAGATAATTGTATATGTAAATCGTCGGGTATCGCTCATTACAATAATAATTATTAATATAATAGTGCGATCAAATAATATTTTTAACAAATTTTAATCCAACACCAATAATTCATATTTTATTATTTATCACGAGGTAATAAATAATTGAGGAAATTATATTTCTTCAGTCATTGAATAAAAGCTATAAAACGGCATTCCGTCATCGAGAGATAATATTATTATATAATACCTATGCAAATTATTGGTATAAAATTAAATAACATCTCGATGCACAATATTTCTTTTCTTTGTTTTTTTTTTTTTTTTTTTTTTTTTTAATACTCAATTGTGACGGGTACCACATCCGGACATCTGTAATTTTAATTTTTAATTTTTTTTTTTTTTTGCGATACCTGAAATCATAAAGAAAACGACAAATAATAGTAATAACATTACATAACATAAACGAGAAACTAGTTAACTCTATATTTTAATTTGTTAGTCCCATATTATGCTAAAAGTTACATTTTGTTACGAATAGAAAATACTAATCATGTATAAATTAGTTCATCCACAATATTAAGAACACAATAATTATAAAATATATTCATTTTGAGATTTTTATATAATAATAATAATATTAAACCAACGGGTAAAATAATAATGATCGTAATACGAATATGATCTTATTATACGTATAATAATACGTTTAATTATTAAACTATATAATGGGCCACAACGTATTAATATTTTATAATTCACCCCCCCCCTCATCAAAAAAAAAAAAACCGTCATTGACACCCCAACGAGAACGATTTACACTTGACTTTTTGTTTTAACTATTTCATATTTATTTATGATAATATTATTATAAAATATTAATTATTTAATTATTATTATAGTTTTTTTTCTTAATTGACAATATTATGATAAATCAATTGACTATATAATATTATGTTTGTTACGTATTATTTAAATATTATTATTTTTTGCCATTGAATTTTTCGTTTTTTTTTTTTTCATTTGTTATCAAAATATTTAATTAATTATAATTGTTGTTAATATATTATTATTATTATTATTATTATTATTATTATTGTTATTACGGTTTTAAAACGTATCTTTTTAAATTAATAATAATATAATAAATTATCGTCAATAGTTTAATTTTAACATTAATTATTATGAATATTATTATTATATACCTACTTATATAATATGTTTTTTTTCATTTCTTATTTTCACTCGTCTTATTATATTGTATCGTACTTTTTTTTCTTTTTAGTTAGATTTCCCCATACTCCCAGAACTCATTCGAATAAATTATAATATAAATATTATAAATTATATGATAATAATAATAATTACTATATAAAATAACATTCTGTTTTTTAAGCTTAACACCAATAAAAAATAATCTAAGTATGTGTATTATAATAATTTTTAATTGTGATTATTGCATCGACCAATCCATAAATTTCTATAATGGAACGATAATAATCAGATGTTATAATAATATTATTTATCTGATTAATCTCAATAATTGTTATTATTATATTTTGTGTTGTGTGCGCGTGTACGTCATACATATTATAATTATATACGAATAAAAATATAATTGTTCATTTGACGTGTATTAGAGTTTAATTTGGACTGTGTTTTATGCTGAATTATGTGCAGTGTAACAGGGTAACGTAAAGTATGAAAGTCGAGTTTTTTCGATGTCATAATCGATATAAAATAATATTATTCAAAACAAAAAAAAACAAAAAATTGAAAATTACGATGGTAGTTTAAATTTTCAAAATATTAATATTATTGTCTCCAATTTTTATCTTTATTTTTTTTTTATGCATACTTATATTTCAAAATAATATGAATAATATTTATATTATTTCCCGTACACGTGCAATAAATTAAATATAAAAATGTTCATCCAGTATTAGCAATAGTATAAATAGTAAATAGATTCGAATTGATTCTTTTGTAATTATTCTTGCAGATAAGACAATTTTTTGGCTTTAAAATCTATATATTATATATAATATTATGATTATGACAAAAACGAAATTTATTCATCGGTGAACAATATTATTATAACGTGTACGCGCACTCAAGATTTAAGATCAAACAACTAGATCATGTTGATAATTAGATTTATATAATATATTTTTAGTGATTTTACTATAATATTATTCGTAAATTTTAGTTAATTAAATTCACGTAATATGGATATTATATATAGAAAATAATATTTTAATTCTTTCTTATAATTGTTTATATGAAAACATATAATATTTATTCGTACAATAATATTATTAATCATTTTCAACGCCATTACATTAAAAAAAAAAATCTTCAAAACATTCCTAATTTCGAATCTGTCTTCATTATACTAAATAAAATAAATAAATAAAAAAAATATATATATATAACAAAGAAAATTCTATCATATTATAACGATAATCAGTAAAACTAAAAATGTTGTTGAAAATTTAACACATTTTAAAATTAATACGCCTATAATAATATGTTCTAATTGTAAATAGAGTAAATATAAAAATTTATGGAAAGAAATTAAATAAAAAAAATGTACTTATTGTTAACGATAAACTTGAATAATATTATTATTATGTATATATTTTCATACCTAATTAATAAAATACATATAGGTATATAATTATTATAATATATAGGATCTAAATGGAAATGTACAATATTGTACGTAGAATCGGATACATTTTAAACATATTATTATATTATTATTTATAATTACAATTTTCGCTATTAAAATACCAAATAAAACGTAGCTTTATAATAAGTTTAAAAATTAATTTAAACAATAATTTGAAATAAGTAATCCTTTTACACATTTTAGCATTGTGGTTCATTATAAATTTGCTCTTGTTTGCTCTATGATTGCTATATAATTAATTTACACTGTTAGGTATGTGTTTTTTGTTTTATTATTATTTTTTTTTTAATAACATGTGATATTCATTATTAACATTATGTAAGACTAATTGTATAAAAAAATCGCTATATACCTATAATTGAACATGAAAGTGATTTGGAAATGTATACTTTTTTTCTTTTTGATTTTTTGGACTCTCTGGAGAAAAATAGAAAAGTAAATTCGATTATTATTATGAATATTAAAATTAAACTTAGATAATGTTTATTACGTTATTTTATTCTTGTCGTATAGGTATGTATCTTATAAATTAATTTTATTCTCGTTTCGATTCTAATAAATAGGTACCAATTATAATACTCGTCATAACTATAATGACATAAATAATAAAAATTAATAATAAGTTCTAAATTATACAAAAAGAGAAAAGCTCAATTTTTTTTTTATATACACAAAAATATTATATTTGTCTTTAAATAATTATGAGTACGATATACCATAACCATATAACCACTAACCCATGTGTCCCACGTCCCACCCTGACCTATATTTTAGAATTAATAATATTTAAGTTACACCTCTGTCATGATAATATTATAATAATTTTATATAATACAATTTTATTTGATCCAATGTGAAACTTGATAATAATTTTGACAAAATGATGATAATAATATTATCTTTGTCTAGTAACAGTGGCAATTCAATACCATATCAATGCTAAACATATAACATAAATGTTTAGCGATTTATTATGGCAATAATTAGCGTAGTGTACACAATTTTGTTTTTATATACATTTTATATATATATATATATATATAATATATACATAATATACTTATAGTACTAAAAAAAAAAAAATAAATAAATAAATAAAAATAATAAAAAAATACAACAATAAAAAAAAAAATTGTAATATTACTATGTTATGCCGCAATAAAATGCTGTGATTTCTATGTAGAAATTTGTGTGTGACTTAACACACAATCGAACGCTGTAACGAAAAAAAACGACATATTTGTGAGTTTGTTGTATAATTATAATAATGTGTAATTTGATTTTGATCGACGTTTAAAAATCTATATATTTAAAAAATTATACCTACTAATTAGTTATTAAAATTATTGTAATTTTTTTTTTTTAATATAAAATTTTTATAATATTATTAATAACGAATAATGGATTATTATTATTATTGATGTTCAAGGACGGGTCCATACGTACACGCGTATATTATCGTAAAAATGTTTTCCAGTACAAACGAATTTATCAATATAAAGGTTAGGAACTACTGCGCTTATAACGGGTGAGTTTAAAATTTAGACGGTTAAAACTTAAAATTGATATGTCAAAATATCATATTATAGATCAATTTATACAATAATAATACGTTTAAAGAATTGTGTCATATTATTGTATTAAAAAGATATATATATAAATATATACTTTAAATTTGATTTGTCGACAATTTTTTTTAGAACGATATAACTGATTTTTTTTTATATATATATATATATATATATGACAAATTTTTTCTAAATTAAATCATAATAATATACGCGACGATATGGACGATAATGGACCTTTTCTTACTAAAAAAAAAAAAAAAAAAAAGAAGCATCGTCGACATTTTTGGTCCCGTTGGATTATAGTGCCTACATTATAATAATAATAGGTATTAATAATATTATATAGACGTACGTTACGGATATTACGATAATAATAATTATTATACTCGTACATAAATAATTTTACGATTCGATATAAAAACGTATTATTTTTAGTTTATGAAATCGTAAAAAAAAAAAAAAAAAAAATTGTAATCGCCCAAATACTTTGTTTCGTTTACATTATAAAAATACGTAATATTAAAAAAAAAATATAATATGTATATGTAATACCTATATACCTATATATAACTGCGCGTAACAAAAAAAAAAAAAAAAAAAAAAAACAATAGAACGACGCAATTTTCTCGGCTCGTAAATTTGTAAGTTTATACAATTATTATAATATTAATGTTTGAACGTTGATGTAATAACATATAGCCACTTATCGAATGTTGAAATATTAATGATATTTGATTCTTAAACAATAATTAAAAAAAAAAAAAAAATGAAAAATAAAAAATATTAAATTCGTATAAAAAAAAAATTGTATTTAACAGTAGCCGAGAAAATGCCACGTTCTATATAATATTTTTGTTTGTACTGTGTGCGTAATAAATACATTTTATATATATATATATATAGGTGTTAATATAAATTTATTATTAATTATTAATACGTTATAATGTCAATAAACTATTTTCGAACGTTTTATAAAACAAACACACACACACACAAAACCCACACAAACACACACACACACACACACACACACACACACCAAAATTTGATAATATATATATATATATGATATTTATGTTATAGACGTTGTACGTACATAAAAAAAAAAAAAACTTATATGTTACGAATTGACGAAGCTTTTATTAATAAATTATTATTATTATTCGAAAAACAATAATTGCTTAACATAGTTCTATAATATAATAATAATAAAAATAAAATAAAAAAATATACTTACATAATATTACGGTATAATAAATAATTTTGTACAAAAATTGTATTATGTATATATAATATTATATAATTTATACATATTTATATATAAATATAAATTATCTATACTTTAAAGTTGCTTACTTTTAAGTTCTTACAATATAATATAATTATTATTATTATAATATTATATATAATCATTATCATAAACGATTATTATGGTCTATGATTAAAGAATAAAAATATTGTTTCACGTTTAAAAAAACTGTACAGCGTTTTTATTGTTTTCAAAACATTTAACCCTGCGTGATGCGTATCATCATCATCGTATACGAATTCGCAAGAATTTTTATTATCGCGCGTTATTATGATAATAACGATAACACCTGATATAGTTATCGTATAACATAAAAAAAAAAAAAAAAATGCGATAAATTAGTGATAATATTATCGTCGTAATATCACAATAATTATTATTTATTTAATTTTCTTCTGGAAAGAATTTATACTATCTCCGTCGAAACAGTAAACCATAATAATATACAGGCTCGTATATTGTTACGACGCGAGTGAATATAAAATAAAATATAATAAATACTTAATTATTATTGTTGTTGTTCTAATTTTTCACTCGTAACTGTATATGACGTTTAAAATTTCCGAACGACGCGATACGATTCTTCGGGGTCGCCCTTGTCGTGTACGTTAAATATTTTAATATAATATTATTATTATATTTTTCGTGAAAAATAATAACGGTGATAAGACGACGCGACGTGATATTCGTTCGTACCTACCGCAAGGCCGTTACGTGTTCTTCGCGCGAGCCAAACGATGGAATTTTATTTTTAGAAAACAAAAAATTGAAATGACCCGAAACCGTGTACTATCGCAATTTTACACGGTATTTACATAATTGTTTTATACGTTATCACACCGAAATATTCCGAGACTACCGTATATAAATAGACGGTCTTCCACCGGTCGGGTATTCATTATTCTCATGTCCGTCGTTGTCGTATCCGATTCAGTGGCCATCCAACTCGAAGGAAATCGTATAACATCATATTGCAATCGCGTTCGGTATGCGTAACTCGAACGACGCGGTAACGTCTTGTTTGTACGTCCTGGTGGCGGTTACAGCGGTTGCGGTCAACGGTAAACCGTACCAGACATGTCTGCAGCCAGAGAACAATTACGCGAAAACCATTTACGACCAGTACTACAACAGTAACATGCAACGGTCGTCGGCCCCTATTCAATTCGCGGCCGAAACCGTCCCTGCCGTGCCGTTCGCCGACTATGACGTTGCATCTTCCAGGTCCGGACGGTCCAACGAACCGGGTTTAAAGTTGGACGAATCCGTACCTACCGACGTCGCGTCCATTCCTCCATACATGCACCACCATCAGCCTTTGATTGGTCACCATTTCGGTATAGCGCAGTCCACTGTCGCCAAGCCGTCGATCCCGTGTACAAGATCGGAGTATACCAACGGGAATGATACTCTGTCCGCGACCGCCGTCGAGAAGCTCGCCATGTACTACGAACAACTGAAGGCACAGCAAGACACGTTGGCCAGGCACCAGCTTCAACAACTGGCGTACGAACAGCAACAGCGCCGGCAACAAGAGTACATGGCGCTACAGCAACAGATCCAGCAGCACTATTATAAACAGCAACAGCACGAACTTAACATGTTGGAGCACCTGCGCAAGAACCCAACGTATGCCGGCAAGTTTGCTTCCTTTATCGACCAAAAACGCGTCGAACCCGGCAATGGTACCGCGGTCCCGGTCCCGGTCCCGTCCGTCAAATTACCGCCGAACGAAAGAGAGCAAGTCATAGCCAACCACAAAACGGATAAAGATGCGGTCGTCGAATACGGTTGCGACTCGGCAGTAATCGACAAGCGGCTGGAAGCTAGACAAGCTGCCAATAGTCGAATCATCGCCAAAGTCCTGGACGCGTCTGAAGACCCCGCCGAGATCCTACGCCCGACGTTAGAAGACGATCAAACACCTCCGGTTTTAGCGAAAGTCTACAGTATGGTCACCGAATAAACATTATCATTATTGGTATCACCTACCGCATTTTTATATATTAATCTCAAACTTAATAAGAATATTATTATTAAGAATAATTGCGTTTGATTCCGTAATAAATTGTTTTTTTTATTATATTATATCAATGGCATTTATATTATTACATCCCATTTTATTTAGTGCGTGTAGGAATACACGAGCGCTGATATGTACAAAATCATAGTCAATCAATTCCTATATTATGATATTGACGATGATAATTTTTATTTTATGTTTTACACAATACTAATAATATTAATAATAATAATAATAATTAGAGTACGATGTGATATGTAATTTTGTTTTATTCAAACATATTGTTATAAATTATAAATAATTGTAGTTTGTAGGTATCTAATATTTATTTTTATTAGTAGGTATAAGTTTTATTTATTTATAGATTATTAATATTATTTATTTACTACCAAAATTAATTTTAAAAAAATAAATAAATAAATAAAAGTTAATACTAAAATCCGTTCGCAATTTATTTTAATTAAATTTAAAATTTATAAAATAAAAATAATTGAAAATCAAACCTTTATAATCAAAAAATATTTATATATATTTATATATATTTTTAAATTTATTTATTAGTAATTATTAATTATTAAAATAATAACAGTCATATGTACCTAATCTAAAAATATTTAATGATAAAAAGTTCATATACATAATATATATACGAGTATTTAATTTTTCCTACTGTTAAGTCGTTCACATGAAAATGAATTAACGTGAAATACAGTAGACAATTTTAAGATTATAATACCAAAATAATAAAATAATGCAGCAATGACAATATACGATTGTACCGGCCATCCGACTATATGTCTGATGATAATGATTGTCTAACATTCATACAATAAACCAGTGTTTCCCAAAGGAGATAAACTATTTACTATTATATAATATATTGATAATGTTTGAGGTGTGCTGCAGCAAAATGATTAGGTACCTACTCAAGTAAATTCGTAATGAAATAAATATAAAAAAGAATATCTAATACTGTTGTGGAAGGGATACAGCCGATACAGGTCTAAAGAGGACGTTGTTGAATTTTGATTAAAATTTAAACGCAATGATCTCAAATAATAAAGACATGTTATATTAACGTTATTTATAAATTATAAAAGTGAATAATTAATATTACAATAATATTATATTTTTCACAACTTAATATTAACAGTAATATATTAGAAAATGTTTGAATAATTTTATTTGAAAACATCTTATAATAATAATAATAATAATAAATTTATCATATTGTAAAAAGTTAAAACCTGCAAATAAAGTATACCTAAGCATATTTTTAAAACAAATTACTTACCTATGTAAAATAATCAAAATGCTAGAAAATTATATTGAATTAATATTGAATTATGTAATAGAATTTAATTAGTTATCTCATTTAATGATAAATCATTACATTCGAAAAACAAGCGAAGTACTGACAGATTTGGATATTAAAACGACTAATTTAGGGGTTTTATGGGTACATATATTGAATGTAGAGACTGATAAATATACATATTTTAATTAATAGGTATATAATATTATTTGATGAACTTTCGATGTAAAAACGATTTATCATCGCACTCATATTTTAATCAAAATTCAACACTATCCTCTTTACACCTGTATTCCTTCTACACATTATTTAACATTTCCAAAAATATTATTTTTTCTTAATTAGCATGATGAATAAAGTATAAATAAACGTTATTATAAATTAATAAAAATACAAAACGTGTAATGCATAGTTAGTTAAAAGCTACCTATCTCAAGCTAAAGTTTAACAACAATTAAATTGTCATATTGAAATAATTTAATAAAGTATGTATAACATAACAAATATTAACAGGAAAAATGGTAGGGGACCGGGGAGTAAAAATCTCCTGTTAAACTTAGTTAAAAATATTACTCTCGGCAATATTTACTACCCACTCCTTAATTAAATTTATTAGGAGTATAATTCAACGATGACACCGGCAACGTTGTCCGGTAAAACACGGACATGTATAGCTCGAACCCGAATAACAATAATGAAACATTTATAGGTACCTAAATATTATTTTTACCTCATAATAATTAAGAATGAATAACCATAAATTAAGCATTTATCATTTATAGTTTAATCTAGTTTAATTATTTTTCAACCGAAGTCCCAATAAAAATATTCAATAAAATAATTATCTAATATTGAATAAAAAAAATATATAAATATAATACTTGTATATTATAGTATTTGTTATACAGGATCAAATAGTTCAGTTTAAATATTACTTGCGTATTCAAAAATTTCAATGGTAAATATAATAAAATCATTTAAATAGGAAAAAATATCAGTCACTCACCTTACTTAATATTATATAAAAAAAATTTAAGACGTTAAGTCATTAAAATAAGAAAAAAACCTGTCTTGTTCGTATAATCTTCCATATTAATATAACACTGTGATAAGAATTGTATACAATTATAATTATGTTTATTTATTAAAAATACTTACCTAGTTAATATTTATAAAAATTTATACAAATATAAAAAATCGGTCCCCATGTTCCACATGACAATATAAAAAAAATATTTAATATATGAAGTAAAAAGTTTAAAATAAGAGAATAAGAGTTTTGTAAATAATAGTTTATTAAAATTATTGACGTGTAAATAATCATTAAATTACATATATTTAAAATGAAATTCCTATTGTATTTTATAATTATAAATCAATATTATACGAGTATTAAAATGTATAAAATATAGGAGTACGTATATATTATAATTTACCCATAAAAAAATAGATCAATTTTACATAATATACGTTCTAAACCTGATACCTCAATATTATAATCATTATTAAATATAATAATTATTTCATTAAAGGTCGGAAAGATTTTGTACCTCTATCATAACCCTGCATGAACGAGACTCGCATAATAACGCGAGTGAATATTAAGTTAAATTATTATGGTTCTATTTTTTTTTTTTTTTATCTTAATGGTAAAACAAATAAGATATCGAATAAAACGATACGATACTTCGGGGTCGGTCTTATCGTGTATAATTACAATAAATATTATTATTGTACATACATCGATTATAATAATAATTATTATTATTGGTGATAAGACGACGCGACGTGATATTCGTTTTTATGACAAGGCCGTTACCTGCTTTCGATCAAACTTAACGATGGAAAATTGTTTTTAGAAAATAAATAAAGAAATCATCCAAAACCGTGTACTATCGCAATACTATACAG